>JAMXBB010000003.1:125606437-125795160 GCA_024138015.1 Lumnitzera littorea | reverse complement strand
ATATATATATATATATATATATACTTATAATATTTAAATATAGTTACTAAAAATGCTGACATGGCAATGGCACATCATCAACTTAGCCACATCAGTATTCACATAAGCAAAACCAAAAAGGTAAGTTTTGCGTTATTAAAAAGCAGGATATATAATTTTTAAAGCTCATTAGTCAATGCAATTTACCATTTTTTTTTAAAAACAAAAGGTTAGAGAAATGAGATAATTCAAGGCTAAGAAAAAATTTCTCCATCTTAGTTTAAATTTCATTATAAAACACTAAAACTTGGATAAAATAATTCCATAAATTTCGATTTTCAAAATGAACTTATTTGTGATAAATAAGTCTACAAACATAAGTTTTTAAAATTAATATTTTATTATTATTCTATGTAAACTAAAAACTCTATATCCAATTTGTGACATAATACTTGAAAGAAATTAATTCCATGAGGTTGATAGTAGACATTTTCTAGTAAAATTACACCTGAAAAGGAAGTTCACCTCAGTTCAAATTATCTAGATGAATTGGTTATGAGTATATATATTAATAATACCAATACTAATTGATAATAATATACACAAATCAGGCATAGCCAATCATCACCAACATGAGGTAGGTCATGGATTTAACCAAGGCAACCATTGCAAACGGTAGTTGCAGAAGGAGAAGAATCTGGGGACGATGAAGAAGAACCATAATACGAGGGAGACCCAGGTCGACTATTCAGAGATTCATCGTCAACATCAGATGTCATAAACTTGACAACCATGGTTGATTTAATGTTATACAGCACCTCCCTTATCTCGTGTAAGCTATGTGCCTAAAGCAAATCTCTTGAAATCTTTCCCTGCGTTGACGAGCAAGTTGCATCAATGTGTTTCTTTATTCTACCGACATTTGCTTGCGGATATATCCACAGAGACTTGTCCAACCATCAAAAGAAAACCTTCACTTTTTTGAGTATTTAAAAAAAAAAAAGTATATCGAATATTAAAATAATTTAAAATAAATTATACACTGTTTACCTTAGTTTTCTTTTCTAGGACTTTGTATATCTAATATTCTATAACTCTTGGTTATGTTGTTTTGTCAGATATTTTTTATCACCTTAGTATATAATAATTAATTTGATAAAATAATATTATTAAATGTATTTAATTAAATAATATGATAAAATATTTTTTTTTTAAAAATAAACAATTAGATCAAACCCAGGGAACCTTGCTAGCCACCCTAAAGTCGGCTTTTAAGGCCATGCAACTCCAACGTGAAAGTTTCAAAAAAAAAAAAAAAAAAATCCAACGCGATAGTCAAAGAAGTAATATTACACCATTTATAAATCCTTTATAAAGCAATCCTTTGAAATAATTTGTAATCATAAACTTATAATTTGACCTTGTAAAAGAGTGACAGTAAATTCCATAAGTACCTATCATTTCATATACAGACCATAATATTGAAAATTACTAAACCCTTTAAGGAGTTCTATATAGTTTTCCTTAAAAGTTAAGAAAGTTAGTACTATGGACAACAATCAGCTATTTCTTATTTATACCCTACTCTTTGTCCTAGTTTGTTAGAGTTCTGGTTTTAGATAAGTACTTGTAATCAGTTCAGAACTTGCAAAACGAATTATAGGGAAATGAGCGATAACTTGCTCAGTAAGTAAGGTAAAGACAGAAGTATGTATTTAGCACATCATAAGTAGGGTTTTAAACCAAATTCATTAAATGCAATGCATGCACAAGTAAATGTTATCATATGACATTATCCGATCTGTCATGAAATCAGAAAAATTATGCCTGCTCTATTCCTGGTTGAAGAGATTGATGTTGGATACTTCATGAATCAAGACCAAATTGGGGCTTATGCAACGAAGAATACCCTCCTCCCGTGATCACCTTTGAACTACGACCCCTAATCTTATCGCGATCTTCTCTCTTGTCACTTAATTTGACTAAGGCTAAGGAAATAACCATTTCGGTTATCCTCATTGAAGGGAGTCTGTATTTGGCATGAGAATCCTAGCTGTTACCTTTAGTAAATTGCGATGCATATTAGGTTAGATGTTAAATCGAGTTTAAGTTAGTTTATTTTTTTAGTGATTAATCAAACTCAAACAATTCAAGTATAATAATATTTACAGAATAACCATATAATAGAGCTCAGCTCCTATCACAATAAATCGAAACCTAACTACAAACATTGCATATGTACAAATAGCTAACTATAATCACAAGCTAATACATACTAAAATCTTAAGATATTTTGAAATAATATCCCAAAATGCTGTGAAGCATTCATCTCACTTACTTGTATTGAAACTTACTCCGATAAATCTGAAACAACAGGGCTTTACTCACTTGAAAGTCTAATATGTTTATCAAAGCTCATATTCAATATTCGTAAGATTTACAAAAACGTTAGAGTTTTATCTAGTGTTTAGTTGAGATAATATTTATATAGTTATTCAGTAGAATTCTATATATATATATTTATATGCATATACATTATATATAGGCATACATATATTTTAAATATTTTATTTTATTATATAGGTTATAGTAATTTACTTAATAATATTTAATATATGCAATTTACTACTACTTATACTATATCATTTCGATTATATCGAAACATATTTACTATCGTTTATACAATGCTTTAATTATAGAAAGATCGTCATAGAACGATATTTAACGTAATATTACATAAAACATTTGATTTATTATCTAAAGTGATTTAGCGTTAGTAAGATCAGTATCGTAAAGTTCATATGAGCTTGACTATATGTGTTACGTGTTTCGTTTAAAAGATTATCTCCAAAAGGTATTTTTAATTCTAGTATATAGATAAAACTATATAACAACCAATATCATGTTGATATCGTCTTATATAATGAAAAAATATATTTTCATATAATTTTGCAATAAAATATAATAAATTATATACTTAAATTTTACAGAAGTAATGATATTAAATTGGTATGAATATAAAGTTCAATTTTAATAGTTCTAGTAAATTATTATTACTAGAGATCCACTAATTTTACAAATTATTATTACTAATATATAAGTCTTATAGCTATCAATATTTTAAATTTATAATTAAAAAAAAAAGAACGAAATAGTACAAATAAAATACTCGATTTAGAAAAATAATAAAATAACGGACATCTCTTTTCTATAACTATTAAATATCAATTAAAAAAAATAATACTTATAATTATAGAAACAAAGTTATCTAAAAGTATCGAATCCTCTTTTCTTCTTCTTCTTTTCCTTTTTTCCTTCTTTATCTTCTTCTGTTTTTCTTCTCTTTTCTTTTTTTTTTCTCCATTTCTTTCTCTCTCTCTCTCTTCCCCCTCCTTTCTCTTCTCTTGCCCATCCCCTTGTTTCCAATTTATGCTCAGCATAAATGGCTTCAAGCCATTTATATTTACAAGTATTTTACCGCCATATTATGGCAGTTAGCTTAATTCTCTCTTCTTTTTTTTTTTAACAATTAAGTTATATTATATTTTATTTAATATTTATCCTAATTCCTAGAATATTAAAAGAATATTTTTTCTTTTCATCGCCATCATTATTAATAAAGAATAATTCATAGTAAAGATTTTCCTTTCCTACGTATCGTTATTTCAGGTGAGTTTTAACGCAATTATTAATAAAAATATTAGTAAAATATAATATACAGTTAAGTTATGCTAATTATTTGAGATTTATTTATATACATCTTAGATGATATTTTACTTATCAATATTAATTATTAAGATCACATAGTTAATTATAAAAGATTTATCCTAAGTTATATATAAAATTACGAAACTCTACGTTATAGCGACTAGATATGATAAATTTAACATTTCTAAGAAAGTTTCATATAAAAAAGCTTAAACTGAAATATTAAAGCTATATGATTATTTCTTTTAAATTTTCTCCTAGTTATGAGAGTTCAACTTAATTCCACAAACTTTATCATAAATCATAATTTCTAGAGTATCTCTTAAGCATTAAATTTTTTAATTAATTTCCTATTAATTTATATGATTATATATCTATGTCTAAATGTAATTTAAACATTTCCAGACTTATGAATACTTCTAATCAATCTAACGAAGAAGGAATATCCGGTTAATTAGGTTTATATTAATTTAATTACTTTTATGTATTATCTCGTGTCATTAGTAATATTATTATAATCATTATTTTATTGTTAAGATTCATATTCTTGTAGTTACAAGTAACAATAGTATAAACTATTTTACACCTGTTGACCTAATTTATAAATATATTTTTCTATAAAAAATATAAACTACTCAAATGTTAATACGTTGGAGTCATGTGGCATTACATATTATATATTTTAAATTTTTGGGTTAATTTATAAGTATAATTATTATTTATACCGGATATATTCATAAAAATACGTATATACTCATATAGTAAATTATATTATATTATTTTATTTTATAGTTTAATTAACTTATCTTTAAATTTTCATCGTATTTTGAGCTCGATTTTAGGGAGTCCGAGCAATTTTGTACTATATTAAGTAATCATAATTCTAAAGGTAAAATTGGGATTTTAGGTAATTATTTTCAAAAACTAACTTCACCTAGTCACGTTAACTAACTTTTCTATTTTAGTTATAAAGTCTAGGCTTAATTGGATAATTTTTCTCAAAAGCCCTAAATTTAGGTATGATTGCTTTAAATTTAACTTTAGAGTTTCATATAGAGTAAATTCTCACTATTTTGATTATATTCTTAATATTTTTATTATATTATAAATTTTTAAATGTACAGGAATTCCTTGATTAGGGTTATCATGTTTCTTGTAAGTTTTTAGCTTAATGAGTTTACTTTCTTGAATACCTTAGATTAACTATTGACCCTAATTGTATAAGAATAGGACTTTATCCTATTACTCAGATGTTCATATCTTGATTGTTGATTTATGAGATATTATCGTAAACTTATTGGCAACTTAATCTATCTATAAACTTAAGTTCTTAAGCTTAATATGTTATTCTTTCGCAAAAATTTAAAATTCAAAGTCCAATTTATATTGTAGCCATCTACCTATCCAGAAACATGTAATTTAAGGTATAAAAGATACGAATCATATGAGTATCTAATTATTAACTAATAGTATTAATTATATTTATGTTTTTATCAGATGTTTCAGATATTTGTAAAATTCATTGTAATATATTTGGTATACATTTATTTTAAGCGAGTGGATTAAACTTTATAATATATTGAAGTTTTGTAACAGTATTGTATTATAAATTGATGAATGTACTAATTACAAAATAATGGAACCATTAGTGTCAGAACCTTGAGAGAGAGGTCTAGTAGGATTATCTAAAATTTTTATATTATGTGTACATACATGGTACGAAAACTGTTTTATAAGTTAAAGATTGCAAAACTCTAATTAATTAATCACTAATGGTGTACTTAGGAGTTTAGTTATCACCAGGACTTATCGTAGCAAACTTGAACTAAATGGATCCTCCGAAATATTGAAGAAAATATAAGGAAATGGTTCACGGACAAACTGGAGTAGTTGACGTGAGGTTACTCGGAGGATGTGACTCACCAATGAACACAACATGACTTGATACTTTATTTGATATGATGCACAAGTTGATGTCAAGGTCTACCCATTACTAATCTCGAGCTATTCGGTAAGGATTAGATAAGAGTGTATAAAAGAAAATGAACTTGGAGAAGATTATCTTTCAAGAACAGAATATTCAACGTTTAAATTGTCAAGTTATCTACGGTTTATAAGGAAAATAGACTATTTATAGTAAGTCTTTAGAGTAATATTAAAAATAAAGAAATTACAAGAAAGAATATACAAAAAGGGGATTCTTAGTACATATGAAAAAGGGTAAAAAGGACAAAAATGGAAAAGTAGTACAATATCAGACGAGGTGGACAGGTGGCAGTACAATATTAGTCCGTACAATATTAGTCCCGTAGGAAAATTCTTTGAACATAGCAGAAGAGGGGGGATCAAGATGTTGCAGCAATAAAGGGACAGAGACGAGAAGAGGGCGATGAGAGAAATGGTAACAGGTCGAGAGAAAACTACTTGGCTGATAAGTAAGTGTCTCGTTACTCGACAAAAACCTCTCGACAGTAGTTGGTCAGATTACTCGGCACAAGGTCTTGGATAAGGGAATGGTCGGCGTTATCACAACTGAGTATATAGATCAACATATGATAATGTTAAGAACTCCAGGAGTTCAACTACCTTCCTTTAGTATAAAGTTTTTTGTCATTAGTATATTGTCGAGAGAGGATTATTCGGGTGAGAGATTGGAGGCCTTGGAGCTATGTGCAAGTAATGAGATTGGTGGTTAGTGGCTCATCAACTAGAGCCTCTGATTTTTTTTTTTAAATGAATAACTATGAATATCCAATATTTATAGTCCATCAGAATCATAAAGAATCGGTATTCCCTACAAATAATAAAATAAGATAAATCAATTTTATAATTTACAAGAATTACTAAATGATACAGAAACCTAACATGTAAATACTTTCTACATAGGATGTTTCTGTGTCAACTCTATTCTTTCTAATTAACTTTAATGTTCTTTTACATATCTTGGATTTGTATTCTGCACTTGAAACTTATTTCAGTCTCAACTTAGATGAACTTGCAAAATAAACTATTAGAGAATAAGGTATACGGGCTTAGTGAGACAACTCTCTTATTATACTGGTAAGCAGTTTATTAAATAATTAATTAACAGGCATATGAATACATGAAAAAATAATATGTAGAACAATATATACAGTTAACTAAGTGCTACATATAACATTAGATTTAACTTTTTTTGAAGTTAAGGTTTGAGATTCATTGGCACCGATCATAATCGTGTTCTAATACTTGGATTTTTAACCATATATGGAGATTTCATATTTCACAAAGTATATTTCTATTTTCAAAAATTCAATAGCTCATAAATTCCTAAGTTTATTAGTGAGGTGGCCCTGATAATTCGTACTCACACTCTATATTTATTATAGAAATGGAAATGAGATCACCACATTACCATGCATCAGTGAAGAGACACTCCCTTCACTATATTTATCAGACGAAAGAATAACAGGCGTGTAAAAATCTAATAAGAGTACTGAAGGACAAGGAACATGAAAACTTGTGGTACTTAAAAATTCAAATAAACCTTGACAACAGTGCAACATGATCATATAATACGTTCCGGAAGCATTCTAGTTGGTCTCCCATCATGCATCTTGATATTGCAGCAATTGCATTCTACTCTGCGCCCTTAGCTGCTCGTAAAATCTCTTGATGAATTCCTCTGCCTTGCTATCATCATCATTCTCATGAAAAATATTTTCTTCTTCTTCTTCTTCTTCTTCTACGACTTCAGGGGCATTGATGCAAGGGAAGTAATGGTGCTTTCCTTTTGGAACGTGGAAAAAAACAGGATTGGGACTGTTGGTACAAGAAAAAAACAGGATTGAGATCATTAAAGCAGTTGCATTTATGCAGATCGACTTGATCACGAAGTACTTGCAAGCCTACTTCTGGTTTGAAGATCTCTCGTAGCAAGAAAGAAACGACAATAGCTGTACGTGCGAAATAAACTTATACAGACGCTTAGATGACAATTTATTAATTAATTAAATCAACTAAAACTAAAAAATTCTTGCAAAAAAATAAATAAATAAAAAAATAACTAAAACTAAAAAATGACTAAAATCGCTTATATTAGTTTGAATATATAAATAAGTTTAATTAAATCGCCATGTAGATTGTAATGTCAAAATAAGTTTATTTCACATGATAGCCCAGTCATAACTTAAAAAAAAAAAAACAAAAAAATAGGGTTCATGCTTGTTTTAGATATCTACGCAATTTTCAATGTTTATTTAGACGGTTCGGTGCAATTTACCCGGGAAAGAATTATCTTCAGCTAATAAAATATAACGCTTACTTTCAGATAAACCTAAGGATACAAACAAGTCGAGCAGTGATAGCAAAATTTAGCTCAAACCTAGAACTTTGATTTTGAGTTTAAGTTCGACTCACTGCACCAACAGCTACCGATTACAGAAGGTAATGAAACAGATTAACAAAGCTAAGCGTACAAAAATGACGGTTTAGGAGTTAAGAAAAAAAGCCCAGATCGGATTTATAAATCCCATTAAATCCACTTCAACTTATTAGCTACATTATATAGCCAGCGCGTAGAGTAGTTGTAGGAGATGAGATACTAAACCTCGTTCGTCGGTTGATCAGTTTTAATAAGAAGTTATTTCGACCTCTGCCGCTGCCACGGTTTTGGGATTGCTGAACAAACCTCAAAAGGAGCAGAGAACCCTTGGCCGGTGGCTGAAGCTTCAGCAACATCGGGTAGGCCAGAGATAGAGACTCCAGCAAGGCAACCATTGCAAACACTCACTGCAGGAGAAGAATCTGCTGAAGATGAAGAAGGACAAGGACCATAATATGGAGGAGACCCTGGGTGATTATTAAGAAATTCATCGTCAACATCGAATCTCATAAACTTGATGACCATGTTGATCTTAATACCACTCCCTCTCTTATCTCAAGTATCTTTTTTCCGTGTAAGATATCAAGTGTCAGAAGCAAAACTCTTTTGATTTCGATAAGAAAGTTGGAGTTTCGGGAAAGCAAATTATGAACCTGCGTTGATGAATGACTAGTGAGTGAGCCAAGCCAATGTATTTCTTAAGACAACTGGAAACCGCGTGATCACTCTATACTCTACCGACAATTGATTACAATATTTCGGATTTTCCTCCGTTGACGAATTGGGTTTGATTCAAAATTAATTTGTATATGACCTTTTAGAGTCGGTTATTAAGGATTTAATTTTAGGTTTAGTATAGTCTATTTTTATTTATTTATTTTATTAAAAAAGAGAGAAGAAAAGTAAAAGAACTATTAAGAAAGAAAACTAGAGGATTGGACTAGGTTTTGTACCAAGGCATTAAAACCTCAGAAGCATTTCAAATTAATCGGGCCCATATCAAGCCTAATTGTCTGTGCACTAATGGCGAGGTCAGCCCATGGGCTCAACTTTCACATCCTGACTCGCTACGCTCAACTCACTGAGTTTCCCCCTCCAATTTTTAAATTCCAAAACTCAGCATCTCAACTCGCTTGTTTCGTCCCTTAAATGAATTTCCGCTTGCAGAAACGTGTCCAGATCGACGACTCACAACCTCCAAAGTTCGATAACATCGAAGCTGACACGGCGGCGGCGGAGAAGTAGACGCCGAGGAGCACAGCTTGAGGCTACGTCCGTCGCCGAACAACGTCACGGAAGATCAAGAACCGTTCATGGGAGTCAAAGTCCGTCGTAAAGCTTCTCTTCATAGAGATTACAGAGGAGACTATCTCGATGTTCCCTCCACTCCTTATTTGATGAAGATCTTGGAAAAGCAAGGTTATGTTTCATGAATTAAACAGTAATTTGTTATATAATAAAGAATCGTAGGTTAATTTTGTTGTTTTAATGTTTAAGTTATGAAGTTAGACGTTTCCTAGGCTTTTGATCGTTGATTTGTACGATGGATTTGATGTTACGGCAACGAATACTTAGGCACTATAATATTTATGTGGCGCTACAGTCATTGCTTAGATGGAAGGACTGAACAACTAACATCAAGTTGATTCAAACTTCGTATTGCATCGTCCTGTTGCGGGACTTATCATGTATGCTGATTGCTACTCGGGCATGGAGTTTATCTATTTAGTTCCGGTTATTTACATGCTTCTACCTGTAATAATTAATAATTCAAGCTCTTGTTTTTTCTACGGTTTCGTTTATTAGTGCTTAGGTCACTTATTGAAATCTCCTAATTATGAAAAAAGCACAATTTCCATGACATTGATTACATCTTTCATTAGCAGGGCGACTGTATTGGGAACTGCAAAGTTTCTTTAATGGTGCGTTAATTAGTAAATGAAGAATACTAGTTAGGAGGGAAAAAAGAAAAATTAACTTCCAGGCTGCAGATATATGGTCGTGTCACAAAATGTGATAAGTGATTGGGATAGATTCAGTAAACGTGTTTATAGCCAATTACTGGGGATAAAGTTCCTAAAGAAGTCATTTTAATTTCTGTTAGAACCAGTAGTTCAAATTCTAATGCTTGTTTCTACATGCTCTGAAGTCGATATAATCTTATCTGCGAGAATGTAATTTTTCTTATATCCTTGTTAATGTTGCAGGTGACAAGCGAGTTCTTTTTGCTGATAAAGTTTTGAAGTTTACTGGCTAGGGGAAAATGAAATGGCGAATCCTTTTAATTACTGACTTTGCCTTGTATATTGTTGATCCAGAAACCAATGCTCTCAAGTGGCGGATAGCCCTGGCAGCTGTTGATAAGTTATTTCTAGGTGAACTTAATGATAATTTCTTTTCAATTATAGTTCCTATAGAGTATGATTTGCTCATGGCTAGCACACGAAAAACAGAAATTGTCACTGTATTGGTTGAAGCCACAAAGAGTGCATCAGACTATGAACTTGATGTGATCTTCTCAAATAGGTAACTAAAAATTTCACCTTCAATCCCTTGCACTTCCTGCATGGAAATGCCTAGAATTTCCTGAGGGAGAGAGCTCATGAAATTCATTTCATATTCAACGTTTAAAGAAGATGGTGGAAGATTTGATCTGCAGAAACTTTTGAGGTGATAGGATTTGTAGTTGTATGCTCTCTATCATGCTGATATATTGACAGACCTTTCAACTAATTTCCATCCTTCTTATCATATGGCTGTTCCTTCTCGTGCCATTGTTCCTTAATGATGTCATTTGAAATTTCTCACTGAAGGTCTTTTAGGCAAGGTATTGCTTTCAACATTTACGCATGGTTAAGATATTATGTCTGAGGCAAGCCATTGCTTTACTCCTATGGAATTCAATTTAGCAGTTCTGATTTTTTTGAGTATGTTGATTTGTATGTATTATAAATGTGTGCTTATGCTTGAAGTGTAATAGATGGATGTTCTTGGTTCTGCTCTAATTGTAAATTTTCTTTATAGGTTTGAATACAATGCAGCTGCTGAATTGGTGTCTTTTTTTCCTGATGGACAGAATTATTGTGGCAAGGATTGTCACTCATACTTTAGCATGGTCCCAGCATTTACTTTTGTAAAAATCATCTATAAATATTTCTTATCCTGATTCATTGTTTATTCGTTATATTTTCAGGTGGTGTCAAGACAAGAATATTAAATAAGTAACGTGAAGTTTGTCCTGATATTCGGGTGGGCCATCCACTGCAAGGAGTTGGTTGTTTCCAGCCAAAACAGAGCATTTCTAATGAGGATTTGCAGTATTCTTTTCTGGCATCTATTTTTGGAGACATGGAGGAGGAGTAGAGGGTAATGATGTTGAAGGGAGAGGTAAAAGGCATTATTTTTCTGTAATTGGAAATTTAAAATGTCATATTTGTAATTGCTTGCTAATAACATTGATTCGAAATTTGAAGTCTGTATTCTTTATTTACACCACACCCTGCCCGCCCACCCTCCCCTCCCCCCTTCCGCCCGCCTGCCCCACCCCCCACTCCCCCCCGCCCCCCCAAAAGAAAGAAAGAAAGAAAGAAAAAGGAGCTGTGTAAACTTGTGTGTATCAGAGTGCCACTGGCCAGAGGAGGATCGGCTTTCGGATCATGGCCAATGCAGTCGGAATATTTCAGCTTTTATGATTTTATTTCAACCCTGTGTTCTCCACTTTTTTGGACCAAATCCAGTATCTGCGATCTCTCATAAACCTTTTCAAGTTGTGCGAACGTTCTTTCTTCCCTCGTGTCCTTGAAGAGCATGGAAGTATGTACTCCAATATATCATTCATCCTTGGGCCCTGATGTTAGTGGGCAAAATCACCTTTTAGAAAAATCTGGTTTCTGCATGAGCTTGCCTCCTGTAAAAATCTCTAGCATTCGAAAACATCTGATTCTTGCCATGCCTCCATTGAAACCATTAATTCTGCAGCTTGGAGGAAGTCAAGAAAGCAAGTTGGCGACAATTTTGTGTGGATGCAACGTGCAACGATACAATTAAAGGGCTTCTCTCTTTCTTTCTTCTTCCTGTATTAGTACCATTGAATTGTTTTCCGTATTGAAGATACAGCTTTTCTATATATAATATTTACCCTTACATATTTTGCTAAGTGATCTTTTATTTTATTTTGTTTTTGGATGAAAAATGTGTAAGAGAAAATCTTTATCATAAACCTTGCTGATTTGGAACCATCGGATAATGACCCGAAAGTTCGTGTTGTGCCTTTGCTCATGATAATGCCGTAAGCTAAGATCTATTTAATGATCATCCATTTGCCTTTCTGCGTTAAGGAAACGTCGTTAGCTTTTCCGTACATACAGGACGTATAATGCTAACGTTAAATTTTAGTAACAGTTAAAAGCATACGAGAAGCATCCGAATGGATCCACATTTAGAACCAAATAAGAAAAAAGGCCATCATACCATGCATAATCGTGAGCACGCTCCCTAGATTACAATAATCATACAGCAGTATCCTCTCATTGCTATAAATGATGGGAATTACCCCCGAATATACGCAATTAACTTCCTAATATACCCAATTAACTTCATTTGCTTTATGAGCTCCCCCTATAGTCAGCAAACAGCTTGAGCTTGATTAGTAATGACTTGAGCTTGAACACACAATAGAGTTTATTTATCTAAATGAATTGAGCTCGAGTTTTAGTTTAAACTTGTGAATCGGTCAATTTATTTTGACTCATGAATAGTCTTATGAGTTTTATATATATTATAAATATTATATATTATTAAAATCTAAAACCTAATATTTATATAATATATAAAAATATATAATATATTATAGGATAATATATAATATCTAATCTAGTCTTTGTTTATTGTTCATTAATCTATTTATTTATATATATATATTTTTTATTTTGTATACTTAGTATTGTGAATAGACTTGATATCGTTTTGCTTTAGACTTGACTCAACTCGAGTTCAATAAGCTCAAACTTAATTAATAAATAAACTAAACTTGAGTTTAAAATAAAATCCATTTATCTAAATTAGCCGAGCTTGAGTCTCAATTGTAGGTTTAATAAAAAGCTCAATTTGAGCTTAAGCTTGATTTTTAAACGAGTCAAGCTTAAGCTTTTAAAAGCTCAATTCAACTTGGTTCGTTTGCTACCCTATCTTTAAACTACCTACCTCTATGGATGAAAGCCAAAAGTGAAAGTCACCTAATGTGTCATCCTAAGTTTTCTAACTAATGGGTACCTCAGCCAGTGCTTTTAGCTAAGACGTTCAGGTCAAAAAGGATGTCTACAAACCCCTGAACAACACTATTTCCCTGTTCATCTTTTGCTTCATACCATTATCTTGGTCTTTCGAAAGCAACATGATCATCATGTGACTTCGGTGAGGACCTATTTCCATCTCTTATGTTTGAAGAATATCCATATGTTAATATTGAGTCAGATGGGGGATATTGTTAACATGGACTTGGTCCGTATATATTCTAGTACAAGGTATTTGTATCTTGTGTACAGTATAGGTCCCCTATACCATTGGGGTCAATGAAAACCGGTCCACCAAAGAAAATTTTCAAAGGGGCATGTGAAATATGCATTTATCTCAATAAGGCTAGTTCATGTTCCATTTCCTATTCATTATTCATTCTTAGAAAATGTAGCAGTAAATCCAAATGCCAATGACATCTTAGGATTTCCATAATTTACACTTTTTGTTCTCTACGAGAAGATAGATAATAAGCTGCATTGACTTGTTTATTCATTTTGTTGTAATACAAATTCTATTACTATCTTATTCTTTATAAAAGAGCTATTGCTGCATTTACTTATATTTTAGGCTCGTAATAGTAATTACATAAGGGATGTATACAACATTTAGCCCAACTTTTAACTTGAAAATTTGAACTTAACTCAAAATTTTAAACCCCAACTCCATTGGGCTCAAATCGTTAATCTCAACCTAGGCTTGAAGCAAAATTTGATGAATTCAAACATGATTTGCTTAGGTTGTGTTTTTTCTTAAAAAGATAATATTCTTTTCGGTTGAATTTATTTTCATCATGGTTATAGGGTAGGTAGTTTGGATTATACCTCTTAGATCGCCACCAATCTTCTTAATTGTGAATTTAGTTGGAACTTAATTAAAGATTGAAATTTAGCCCAAACTCAGCTAAGCTTTTAATTCGACAAAATGGTTAATTAAGCTTTTTAAGTGTTAAACAAATTAGAATTGAGTTTGATTAGAACAGTGAGGAAAACCTCGATAGTTTGTAAGCTAGCTGTGACTCTTTTACATCTTTATGTTTATAGACAAAACTGAGGGTGAGATTGAGTTTCCTTTCTTGTCTGGAACAATTTTGAAGGATACTTTGCAACTGACTAATGACGATCCAGCAAGCAAGCAAGAGCGGCTTCTATCATCTTAACGAGTGTATGCTGTCTCACGAACATATGTAGATTATCCCACAAATAACTGTCAACTTCCATGGCCTCTCACACTCCATAAATTTAACGTAGATTTTATGCGGTTAATATATAGGAATATATTAATCGAATCAGTAAGTAATTCCCAGAAGAAAACATTCAGCGTTCAATTCAAAATGCTCTTCCATTTTGGATCCTATTTCATATCATGGTAATAAATAGCACTAATCAATAAAAAATAAAAACAAAAAACCAGATCTAACAAACTTGAAACTTTTTAAATCGGTTAATTATGGATTTGAATTCTCGATATGATAATAGAACAGGAGATAATGAATTCCAATACTTACGTGATGCATTTGACCTTATCCTTCAATTATAAATATAGTCCACTTGACAAGTTTCAAAATGAAGAGAGCATCAACTGATAAAAGTGTATGATCCATACAAGATCTAACATTTATCAAATTCAAGAAATATAGAGTATAACACAAGAAGTTTCCTTCATGAGGACAGATATATAATTCATAATAAATTTCAATGATTATATTATTATATGTTCTCTACTATTTCGACCACTTCTTCTATTTTGGGTTTTTCGTCAGGCCCATCCATCAGGCAACTCAAAGCAAGACTTATCATCGACAAACATTTCCCATATGGAAGTCCTTCATCGAAATTGTATATACCATCCCTCCGATAATAAGACTCTGGCGAACATGATATGCCACTTCCGCTTCCGGTAGTAGCCATAGCCATAGCCATCAAGGGGTTAATCCTAAAAAGCAGCTCTAGCATTAAAAGCCCCAAGCTGTAGATATCCGATGCTTGGGATGCCTCTCTCATGTTTGGACCAGCATGCATTGATGCTCCTGATTTCAAGGTGTTGCAACAAATATCCAATGCACAAACACAACCATATCCTTGAGAGTTTATGAAAACATTAGAGGAAGTCAAGTTCCCATGACAAAGTTTCCCACCTTTTTGCTTGTGGATATAAGCAATACCCCTCGCTACGCCTGTCACAATTTTCCATCTCGTCTCCCAATCCAAAGAGCTTCGCTTTTCCCAGTAGGAAGAGCCTTCTCGGCCTGCATAGGAGAATGCAATCTAATGATGAATATGACATGCCATATCACAGTGCAGTAAAGAAGATCTGGAAAAACATATATGAAATCTAAAATTTTAGCGGATTCTTGGATCAGCCTAACACATAAAGAAGTATGTGAATGTTGGGAACACTGGACATGAGAAACTTGAACATAAGAAATGACAGTAAAGTCATTGCTCTTTTCTCATAAGACATAACAGTAAAGTCATAGATTCCATCTGAATCATATGCTATCTTAGGAGGATAGAGGACCTTTTTATCCTAATTTTGGGATGATCATGGATCTTCAAGACTTGCAAGAACTTTTTTACTTTTCTCAGCGATCTTCCCTTCTTAGGATTTTTGGTGACAATCAGGAATGACAATTTCGACCCAATTTGTTAATGAAATAGGTTGGCAGCTAACAAGATACGTCATTAAATGGGTTGATAGGTTAGTAAGACCCAGTATTATATATCAATAAGAGTCGACAGTAGGGCTGCAATTCTATTCTGTGATGATTTTGAGTTATGTTTTTCTTCTCATGCCAAAAATCACTATCCATAAAAGAAAATATCTCATTTAGGATATAAATCATTTGCCTTTAGTAAGTTAGAGGCAACCTTATATTACCTTTTGCCTATAAGAAATTCTAACGTGACATCTTCCTCACCACAAAATAAGCTAAACAAGAAATATTACAAACCAAATGGAAATGAGATCGCATTACCTTGTATCACTGAAGAGACACTCCCTTCACTATAGTAATCATACAGCATTAACGTCCTGTCTCTTGATAGTAAATAACCCCCAAGTGCTGCAACGTTCTCATGCCTGATTTGCCTCAGTAGCTCCATATGCTCTCTGAGTTCTGTCCTTGTTACATATCCATTCTTGAATATCTTAACCACCACTGTAGTTGAATCCTTTAAAGACACCTTATATGTTGGCAAACATGACCCTTCCCCAAGCAATTCTTCCAAAGACATCTTATTTCTCCTCCAATGTGACTCCGGAAGCACTTCAGCCGACGCCCTTAGCAAGGCCTCCAAGCCAAATGCCCAGCTACAATCGTCAAAGAGCACAAGCTTACCCTCCACTCCCCTGTTGCTGTCATTTTCTTGCTTTGTTGAAGTACCTTGCTTGTCATGAGACTTCTGCAAGGACTTATCATCATCCCCTCCGTTTGAATGATATCTGGACATTGTCAAATGTGGAGAGTTAGATGGAACCAGTGAATTTGCGGTGACAATCAACAATACAGTTCGTGAAGTATATAAGTAGGATTAATCTCTTAATTACATAAAGTAACCACAACAACGGGAGGATACTACCAGTGATGTAGTCGTAACTGGTTTTCACATATGGTTAAACCGTCAGACATCAGTTTAGTTTAGTACGTTCTGCTTCTAATTCTACAGTATAATAGATAGAAGAATAAGTGCCTTATGCTTCTAATTCTAACACAACATCATAGCCAAGAGAATAAATTTCTAAATCTCTATACTAATCGTTTCATTCCATTTAAATAATTGGTTCATTTGATGGATTTGTATTCAAGTCTCAATGTAGAAGTGATAGAGAATGCTAAACAATTAGTGTAAAACGATACTACATCGAATGGGTTTAAAATTTTAAACGAGTTGTTTGTAGAACTAAATGTGAATGATACATATGATACTTGAAAATCATTAGATTCGTAAACTAAGCCCACTAGTGAGGTGACCGAAAGTTATTGACACTTATCGTGCTATTGAAAATGTTAAATTTAATCATTTTGACTTGATCAAGCTGATTTAGGCTTGTCCTTTTTTAAAAAAGAGTTTCCTTTCTAACTAAAATAACATCCGTGCCAAAACTTGAATTTGATATGCACGTAAGCTCAGTTTCCACTTGATTAGTTTTGGAGCTCGTCGATCGAAGTACCACGAAACTCCAAGCTCGAATGGATAAAACACTCGATTAATACTAACTGAAACTTGACTCATCTGCAATCCTTCGAATCACAGCAAATAATCTTAAATTCTTAATTAGCTTGCAAACACGTTTGATTCATTTACACGGTATCTGCACATAGTTACCGATTACACAAGCTAACGGAATGGATACACAAACAGATGTATTAGTGAAGTAGTTAAAAGTCCAGATGGGATTTATAAACCCCATTAATCGAACTTATCAGCTACATGTAAAGGCAGTGTGTCGGAGATACTAACCTCGTTCGACGGTTGATCCGTTTTAATAAGAATTTATTTCCACCTCTGCCACGGTTTTGGGATTGCTGAACCTGAACTGGAGCAGAGAACCGTTGGCCGGTGGCTGAAGGTACACCAACATCAGCTAGGCCAGAGACTCCAGCAAGGCAACCATTGCAAACACTAACTGCAGGCGAAGAATCTGCTGAAGATGAAGAAGGACCATAATACGGGGGAGAGCCCGGTCGATTATTCAGAAATTCATCGTCCACATCGAATGTCATAAACTTGATAACCATGGTTTGATTTGATGTTATAACAGCACAGCACCTCCCTTATCTCAAATATCACTCAACTCCCTTCAAAATTTGAGGATATAGAGTTGTGAATTCTGGAAATTATGAACTTTGACAACTCTTTTGGACAAATGAGCAATGATAAATGTAAAAGCGTTGACGAGTGAATATCGAGTGAGTAAACTTATTCATTTCGTACCAAGTACCAAAAATATAATAAAGTTGACCAAAAAAAGAGGGAAAAGAAAAATGACCTTGCAGCCATTGCAACACCCTCCTGCCTTCCAACGGAATCCTCCCCAACAAATGACTCTTTAACCCCTCCAGAAAATGCGGTATCGATAAGACGGTTCATTAAGAATGTAATTAGGTAATCTCTTAATTGGATGAGGTAATCAAATCGGGAGAATTTTACTGTCTTATATAATTGGTTACTACACTTGGTCAGACTGTTTTATATCAGCTTAGCTTGGTGCCTTGTGCTTCTAATTCTAATATAATATCATAGCCAAGAGAATAAATGTCTGAATCTCTGTACCAACCGTTTCATCCCATTTAAATAATTGGTTCATTTGGTGAACTTCAATTTAAGTCCCAAGGCAGAAGTGACGAGGAATGCTAAACAATAAGTGTAAAATCATACTACATCGTATGAGTTTAAACTTATCAAACAGAGTTGTTTTTAGAACTAAATATGATACCTTTGCTGTATGAACATGTGGTGAACTTTCGACGTGACTATTTAGAATGTTCTTGCATGTTAAAAAAAGTTACACTCAAACAGTCCATAAAAACCAGATGTATATTAGAATTTTCTTTTAATATGTTTTAGGATAGTTTGAGGTATTTCTTTTAAGTTTATCCAATTCTTAAACATTCTTTGACTATTTACTTGCTTTCTGTTTATGGAGTTTGCTTCCTATTATTCACATATTGAATCTTGCGCACAAAACTTAGGAGCATCCCTGATGTTACTCGTTCAATTTCTAGGATGGTTTTCAGGCCAAAATTGACTAGGGCTACTAGTATAATATTGCCAAATTAAAATGGTTATTCATCATTTGATTGACTATACATTATACAAATTTCAAGACAACGATCCAAACATCTAGCCTACTTGAACGAAAGTCCACAAACCAATACAACTTCCAAGATAAGATGTTTTAGTCAATGAAATGAAACCACCATAGTAACTGAAGGCACATGGCATCTTCTGTTATGTTTTCGAGGCCATGTAAGACAGAATCCAAGAAACACTGCTTCAGTAAATTCAATGACAAAGAGTCTACACCGGTTGTTACAAAATATTATTGTAAAGCGGGGGAGTGGCCAAGTTGAACTTGAGTCTATGATGTAGAAGAAAGTGCAACTTCAGATGCAGCTAGTGGAGTTAGAGTTGGAGTGATACGAACTAAAAGATTAATATAGAAGGCAAAATTCAAGTTTAAACTTTAGGCCTATTAATTAATTGGGTTTGACTATTTAGACTAAGGTGATAGGGATTTAAAAGGTCGAGTATAAATATCTAAGATATTTAAAAGAGTTTTAGCATGGTAGATTTGAAGTAGAGCATTTGAAGGCATTGTATCAAATTTTTTATACAAAACCATATCCTTGGGAGTTTATGAATGTTAAAGATAATTTACAATTACAAGTGGAGTACTACTTCAACGTGAAGAAATATAGCTAGAGTTCTCCTTCGTTGCTAAGAAATACAGCTGGATGTTGCTTGACACCAGAAAGCCATAACTAATTTACAAATGTCATATGCACTTCGTTATTAGGCAACAACTTTTACAGTAAGATGCTAGCCGTCTTTCATTCACCAATTTGATTTTCTACCACCATCATGTACTATAAAAAGGACAACATGTCTTTCATTTTATTGATTTGAAAATGTAAACTCTATAGTTAATGCTATAAGTCCTAAATTAGATTCGAGTGCTTTAAACAATATTATGAGTTGATAAGGTTAAATAATATAAAAATTTTATTAAATTATGAAATTGAATATAATATCAGTAATAAAAACTTTAAAAATTCGATCGAAACCTTAATTGCGTACAAAAATTCTAAATCCTATGTACGCGTAAATACTTGAAATCAAACTCAAACTTGAACATAATGAAAATCCCAAAACTATAATTTTAAGTTTATAAAATGAATAAATGTACTCCAATAGTATCAAAATCATAAACGAATGTAATTATCGATTTATATGCGTAATCGTATAAAATTATTAACGAACGCGTCAAAATAACTTTTAAACATTATAAACATAATGGTAACTATTAAATTAATAAATTTTAATAAAATTTCAATATTATTTTATAAATATTAAATTTATAATTTTGTAGTTAGAGAAATCTAATGTCTTTATTTTTATTTGCATTTTTCTTCCTCTTTCCTTTTTATTTTTCCTCTTTTTTTTTTTTCTTTTCTCCCTAGGTACCTTAAATCCACCATGTGATAATAATGTGGATAAAACAAAGCCAATTGATAAAGCTCATGTCCAATCTCATTAATTACCCTATCATACTTTTGATTTTCTTTTGTTTTATTTATTTTCTTCTACTCTTCTTGTCACTTTCGTCTACTGGAAATTATAAAACACACACATACTTTTTATCAAAATACCAACAAAATCACATACACTTCTTCCCATTTTCAAAACTGTAAACATCTCTTTCTTATGTGCAATTTTCTTTTGATTTTAAAATTCAACAAGAAGACTAAGAAGAAGAAGAAAAGCTTGGGGGATTACTGTTACGTCCCGAAGTTGCGGAGTCGCAATAATCCCGCCGTGTAAACTATTATATGATAGTAACTGGCCTTACAGTGCCTACCATATACATGATCTACATAAGGCGTCGACGACTCCTCGCTTTGAAGTAAACAGTCCGTTTATCATTTAAACTACAATTATGATAAATATTACAAATTTCTAATAAACATGTATAATTATATGTAAGTCCATAGAGCTTCCCAGGAAGTTTTACATAAACACAATAGTTCCTAATGTACGTAATAACTATCAGTCTTTCATCCTTAACTACAGGGATACTCTAGCTGCACATCATTGTTAAGTAGTTTGATCCTCACACCCTCGGCTTCAAAAGGACTATCCTCTAGGTAATTGTAAGGTGGCATTCTACTTGAATTGTTCAAAGATCAGAACCTACAAAAGGATCTATAAGGGTATGAGTAACTACATCTCAGTAAGTTCAATTGGAGATTTATGAATGCATACAAGCATAAACAAGATTATCAACCAATTATTCTCATGCAATGCAACAATCAAGTGTCATCGCATAATGTAGTTCGGTTTGTTGTGAAATCAGAGAAATTTCGCCTGTTCTAATTCGAGTTGAGGAGTTCCGAGTTATGCAGCAGCTCACAACCAAACCTAGGCTTATGCAATGGAGACCTCGCTTCTCTCGCGATTACCTTTAAACCATTGACTTCACCCTCGCCGTGACCTCCTCTCCTGTCACTTAGTTTGACTGAGGATGAAGAAGAGACCATTTTGCAGTCCTACGTTATCCCTTTTGAAGGGGTCGGTATTTGGTTGGAGAATCCTATAATCCCTTAACGGGTTGCAATGCATGATATTTTTTTGGTTCTTAGAGTCGAATAAGTTTAAATTTCATTTAGGGTGTTCAAACAATTTCACACCAATTCAATCATAACATAAAATCACTCACATCACAATTTCAGTACGAATTCAGATACGTCAAACACATGCGTAAACTACTTACAATCACAACCATATACAAGCCTAAGTCTCCGAGTACCATAAAACTAGTACTCTATTACAATAAGCAATAACCTAACTTACTTGAAATTGTTCAATCGCTCAATTCCTTAGTCGCAACCTGATTTGTCTCTGGGTGTCCTATAATACAAATAGGTCTTTTTAGTACTTATACTTTAAGGATTCATATTCTAATTCATAATTTAACTCATTTTTATATGTATACCTATAACGTACTAATGATTCGTTGTATTCTATTTCGGGATTCTAATCCTAAATTAGATTTTTAATTTTAATTCCTAAGTCTTAAGTATGCTCGAATCCTAATGTGACATTAATCACATTATGCTCAGGTATTCAAATATCCTATTGGGTCTTAATTTAGTATTCTAAACTATTTGGTACACGCTAACCCTAATTGGGGTGTCGGATTTATTCCCGATGTGAGAAAATTTTACATTTTTATATATTTACTTAAAATTAAATGTTATTTCAGATTTGTTATTTTTCTGATTTCTATTATAATATTATTTAAATAACCTTAATTTTTTGATTTATTAATTTTCAATTTCACATATTACTAATTTTTTACATTAACTACCTAATTTCCTACATTACCCATACTTAATACTCCAAAGGCTAGGATTAGGTTTCCACATCAGAGATTAGCATCCCTAAACATCTAATTACTATCTAAATTAGTAATTAGTATCTTAATCACCTAATTAACCCAAAATTACCCAATTTTTCCATCATTTTAAGGCTAAAAATTAACTTAAAAATTTCAAAAATTAATTTTAAAAAAATGGCTTCATAGCACTGTTCTATATCACATGAGCATCCTACAAAAAAAATTTGAACTCCAAACTACAGTCCTAAGCCTATTTATTTCTAATTTTAATCATGCTCGGTTTTATTCAATTTGTTAAGAACCCTATATTTTCAGACGTGATTAAACTAAATCACTATTTTTCTCTAAATCTACATACAATAAAACCTTAGAATAACAAGTTTCATAATTTTTTGGGTAAAATAACTAATTTTACTAAATCGTACAAAATCGGGACAATTATGGGACTCACCCAGTTTGATACTTTCTGGCCGTCCAAACCCGGTCCAAGGTTGTCGGGCCCAGACAGTGGGTCTAGAGTAGGGTGGTGGTGGTGGTGATGGTTCGCTCCCAGGTGGTGGTGAGGTATGGGTTTGGCTCACTTGCCCAATCTGCACAGTTTTCTTTTCTTTTTTCTTTTTTTGAATTTTCTCTCAAATTTTTGAGTCTCTCGATTTTTTTTAGATTCCTCACTGCCCAAATGAGTTCTGAAAATTTTTCCCCTATTTATAGACGATTTTTTGTAATTATTATGTATTAATTAGACATGACTTTGCCCAATTTTCTTCATTTTTGGCTTTTGTGTTGCCTAATTCTAATTGGTTGATTTTTATTTGGTAGATCCTGACATGCCACAACTTGATTTGGATCATCTTATCCTCTTCTGATTTTTTTCTGATTTTTCCATAATTAATTTATAATTTTCTTTAATTATTTGCTTAGTTTTTGGCCAATTTAGGTAATTTCGCGTATTTTTATCTACACGTAAATACATGTGGGGTACACGTGAACATTCCTAATTATTATTTTGGTCATTCTAAAATTTTTAGTATACATATAATCTATCTCTAGTAATTTATTAGTTATTAGATTACACTTTTCGCTTTTTCGGTAATTAGCAATTATTATACTTAAAATTTGAAAATTTTATAGTCTCCTATTTTACTACTTATTTTCTTAAATTCACGTTTACGGAATCATTTTTATTAATATTTTTCTCAATAGCTTATAATTTAGGTTTGATCGGATCCTTTAACCGATCGCCTTTAACTTTGAGTTCTAAGTTCAATCCTACGGTCACTTGATTTAGTTTTAGGGTTTACAATTACTAATTCAAGATACTTCAATGAGGAATATTTAGTATGTATACTATGTTTATTTTGTATTAAATATTTTTATGTGTTCATATACATATGTAACATAAGGTTATGTATTAGAAATATATGTAGGATTTGTATTGTTTTTATGTATAAATGTTCATAAGTATATAAATATTAAGTATGTTCATGTATACATACAAGTTATATTTAGTATGTAGTATAAAAGATATATCTATATCTATATATGAATGCACGTGCATACTATATGTATAATTAGGTTTGTATAGTTTTCATTACATGTTATATGTATATTATGTCATCAAAAGTATATATATATATATATATTTATGTATATATAAAGTACAAAAATACTAACCTAAGGTGTATATTCGATGTATATATATGGGTGTATACAATAGTAATTATATTAAGTATTTGCAATATATACATATATATATATCTATAGACGTGACATATACATATGCATATGTATTTGTATATAATACTATGTATATTAAGTATTTTGAGTATATATATATATATGTATAATATATATATGTAAATATGATCATACATGTACATATGTATAAAACAGAAAAATACAAGTATATATATGTATATAGATACGGTATAAGTATATACATATGTATATGTATCTAATATATTTAGGGTTATGTTATTATAGTACATAAGTATATTATAGGTATAAAAATACGTATATGAATAGTATAGAATATATAGAGATGAGTATATTTAAATAGTACATATGTAACATACTATAATATTAATTTGATAAATAAATTAAAATAGTAAATATGAATATATATACTGTAATCTGTAAAGAAATATAAAATAACTAATTTATAAAATATAGTAAAATATAATAATAAATATTAGTATATACATATTATGTAAAAATACAAAATAAGAAAAAGATGGAAAAAATACAAAAATTTGAAAATGACACATAGCATTCTCCTATGCTGCCACATCAGCATTTAATAGAATTAATTAAATTCGTAATTAAAAAAATAAAAAAACAATTAATTAATTAGAAAATTAATAAAGTAATAAAAATGAATTAAATAAGTCTTAAACTTAAAAATTAGCAAAAAAAAAGTAATTATGGTAAAATAGACTTAAAATTAAGAAAATTACAAAATATAAAGTTTAGATATTTATTAAATCATAAATAGACAAAAAAAAAAAGAAAGTACATCCGAAATATTTTAATAGCATAATATATTTATTAAATCATAAATATTTGACTTAATATATTTATTAAATCAAGTTAATGAATTTCGTACTATTTTTATAGCATAATAGAAAATACGGGTTACAATGTCTAAAATAGACCCTACTACGAAAAGGTATATTCAAAACCGATAAAAATGAACAATAAATTCATAAAAATTAAAACTAAATTGAAAAAGTTATACGCAATTAACGAAAAAGCTCAAATCAATAAGTTCATATAAACAAATGGCCAATTTAAATATATAGTACTAAATACAATAATAGTTTAGTTATTTAATTGAAATACTTATTATTTTTCGTATTTCCTTAATATTAGATGATCACGAGATTGATATTGATTTGCCAGTAGATTACTACAATTCCTAACCTTGAGAATGATTGAGCGAGTATTCCTAATGATTCCGTATGTGCTTGCGTATGTAGATAGTGAATATTATTTGTTATTAATAATTGAATATTGTGTGGAGTTGGGTTATACTTGTGTATGATATTGCTTGTCAATAATAAATGTATTTTAAAGTATGATAATTTACTGTTTGCTACGTAATAAATTCAATAAAAATTTATCTATTTGATTTTGTTTGATCACTTAATAAAGGAACTTAGTGTTATTAAACTTGAATTAATTAAATTGAAACATGTATAATCATGCATTGTATAACTACTTCTGGCTGTCACATCATATGGAGGTAGTGAAAGGCCATACGAAGGTTGCTTAGTTCTGATTATAGTGTTTTAGTATGATATACACATATTATATGACTTTACCTTAACCCATGGAAATATTAAGTGTTGGAGGCACTAATCGCCTGATTAATGGTCGAGTTTAGAGACCTCCGTTTAAGGGTGAGTTAAGGTTGCAAGAATCTACTCACAATTATATTTATAACTCAGTTTTAACTAAAACGGAAAATGGATGTAGACACCTCATTTTTGCCATTTTTCATTTCATTTTAGTTGAGCTGAGTTAATAAATAAACAAAAAAAAAAGAAAATAATAAAAAAATAGAAAAACGAAAATTAAAAGAAAAAAAAAAAAGAGAGTCAAATCGTATTGACTTGAGTTATATCAAATCGAATCGAATCGAGTCCAATTGTATCGAGTTAAGTGAAATCAAATTGAGTCCAGTCAAGTGAAGTCGAATCAAGTTGAGTCAATCGTATCGAGTCGAGTCAAATCGTATCGAGTCAAACCATACTAAGTCAAGTAGTATCAAGTCGAGTTAGATTGTTTAGTATCGAATCGGATAACGGTGTGTAATTAATTTAATAAATTATTAAGTTATTTAAGAATTGGGCTTTATTAAAATAATTTTAGTATAGTCCGATGTAAAATAGATTTTTTTTATCTAAATTATATTGTGCTAGATTAAATTTATAATTTATTAAGTGAATTTTTTAACTAAATCAAATTAGATTGAATTGGGCCTGATAACTAGAAAGTCAAATAGGGTTTCTAGAAACTAAACCAAATTTTTATCATATCTTTCATTTGTTAGGATCAAATCCATAATTAAAAGATATGAAAAATTCAATTTTTAATCTATAAATAAGAATTCATTGATAAAGTTTATAACGATTATTTTTTTACAATCTCCACAATTCACTCGCAAACCTTCATCCTCCACCTCTCACATTCGCACACTTGAACACAAAGCCAACAACCCCTCTTCAACAAACAATCGCCGACTACTTCACAAAACTAATGGAACCCTCTCTCAATGTCCTGACCCCATCACCGAAATAAAATCACACTCGCTACCGTAGTCAAATTCCAGGCACGGATTAGCCCTTACGACTGCAAACGCAAGACCCCCTAACAAACACATCCCCATGCCTACACTCTCGCACGTAACCTGACACACGTCCCTTATCCCCTGCACTAAACCACACACGATTACAAATGTCGATATCCACAAAGTGACCAAGCCCCTCACTGACGGCAACAAGTCCATGCACGTCTGACAAATCCTCAATTGTGCACAACACGTGACAACACAATTCACTAATGCCGAAATCCTCTGACCGTCCGATCCACTCCAGCAGTTGCACAAGTTCACTTGCACCGCACGTATGACAGCCATTCACTGTAACACAATTCAATATACGTGACACCACCTGAACACAACACGCCGTACGTCCACTGTTTGACCGAAAAGCTTGAACAGGCCGTACGTCTACCGTCTGGCCGAACACATACACGTCCCCTACATCTGATTGCCACAGTCCTATACGCGCATAGCCAATTTACGATCAACATATACACACAGCGAATTCACGATCAGCACAAGATCACACACTAGATCACATGCTAATCACTGATCCCCCTGCTGCGCACGAGCACGAACACTCCACATACGAAGCGCACGATCGTGGTAGACTCAATTCGGTAAAAATAGTTCTTTTTTATCAGTTAGCTAAATTATTTTACTAATTTATTTTGTTTAAGTGCAGGTTTTTTTTTTTGGTTACATTTTTTTAGATAATCTCAATTAAAAAAAATTAGTTAAATTATGTTTTATGGTAAAATTACGTTTTTTTTAAATAAATGTATCTATGAGATCCGCATCTTTGAAGAAAATATGTATCGAGATACGTATTTTATATTTAGGATTTAGAAAAGATGCATGTCTAAACATATATCTTAATGTATTATTTGGTTGAGATTTAGGAAAAATATGTATGAAAATACGTATTTAGATTATGTCTTAATATATCCCGTAGTTAAGTTTTAGAAAAGATATATATTTAGATCGTATTTTAGTACATCTTACATGTAAGATTTAGAAAAAATATTTTTGACACAGTGGGTTTTTTTTTTAAATAAAAAATCTTAACTAAGGATTTTTAAAATGAATTAATCAATTAAGGTTTTCTCAGATTTGTGAAAATTATATTTTAGGTTTTTCTAAAAATAAATTGTTAAATAAACGTAAATCTAGCTCGATTTTAAAAAATAAAAGAAATATGCCCACTAAATATTTTATAAAAAAAAAGAGAATTACAATCGGTTTAATTTTAACTAACAGGTACGTAAATACTTTCAGAATAATTGTATAAAAAATAAAAAACTTTTTTTTCCTTTTTTCTTGAAAAATTCGTAATAAAAAATAATAAAAATTCATTTTAGTTATATTTTGTATATTTAGGTATATTTTTAGTACTTTTAGAAAATAAAGCCCATTAATTAATATTTTAACTTTTACATGGCAACTTAGTCTTAATAGGCTAGCCCCTTAATCTGGTTTTTTTCTGATTTAATTTTCTAAAAATTATTTTCTCAGAAAATTTGTGGATTAGTGGCTCCGAAAACCCTAATTTAATTTTTTTTTACCAATTGAACTGGTTGGCGACTCTAATTTTAAATTTTTTTTTAAAAAAATATTTCCTTACTTTAAGGAAATTGAAATAGGGCTCAACAATGGATATACCATTGTGTTTTTCAATACGAAACACGAAGTTTCATTGTTATATAAGTTATAGTATGATACTCGGATTTGATTGATATTATGTAACTCTAATCCTGACTTCAGAGGACATTAAGTTTAAGCTATATGCATTACCTGGTCACTTATATGTATTTATATGGCATATCGATTGTTCATGCATTCATTTGTTTGAAATTAATTGTTATATAACTTATTTGTTGTATAGTTGAGGAAAGATCTCACTAAGCTAGTTAGCTTACACCTCTATAGTTTACTTGTATAAGGGGACTGGGTCGCAGGATGTTTGGGATTAGTGAACTAGTGATGGGTTGATGTGAGCGTGAGATTAGTGATGAGAGTATATTTATATTGTTGTAATTAGATCCTAAGACTTATTATGTCATATAATGTATTACCAGTTTACAACCTAGTATATTATGTACTTATTACATGTAAATATTTATATGTGTGTTATTTATAATTCAATAGTTTTGTTATTATAAACATGTAATGATATTACTTGTGCCTGTATAACTCTGGGTTATTAGTTATAGTAGTAGCCTTATATATTGCATAAAGGGTTGTTGATTGAAAGAGAAATCAATCTATAGTCCTTTGTACGATATACAACGCTTGTTACGACTAATCCTCTTCGGTTGTGATAGAAAATATTGGAAAGAATCTGACAATGAGCCATGGAAAATGCTTTATGCAAAATTCCATTCTCCATTTCCTAACCTTATGATTATCAACCTCTAAGATTCTCATTTTCCTTTGGTACCTTATATTTTCCTATTAACTATTTATAATCTATCTTTTAATATTGTATTTTGCTACACCCGACATATTTTTGGTATTAAAGCCAAAACCCCTTTCAATCTTATATTCTTAAACACATAAACATAAACCATTATCATGGCATCAATAAGCAATAATGCCACATTCAATCCTTCTCGACAAAGTATTCTTATATTTGTTGGTGAAAAATACAATATATGGAGCACAATGATGAGAATGTTATTTATCTCACAAGATTTGTGGGATATTATCAAAAAAGGTTATGAAACCGTAACTGCCAGTTTAGAGATAAAAGCAACATGAACTGTGCCACAAAAAAAGAAAAAAAAAAGAGCCTAAGAAAAATGTTATGAAAAATGCTAGAGCATTATTTTTCATTCAACAAGGGAATAGCTAATCAATTTTTCCATGAATTATAGGTGCAACTATGTCACATGACGCTTGGGAAATTTTAAGGAAGCATTATGGAGGTCATGATAAGCTAATTTCCATGAAACTCCAAAATCTATGGAGAAAGTTTGATAATTTACATATGAAAGATAATGAGCAAGTGCAATAATTCTTCTCTAGAATTTCAATTATCATCAATCAAATCAGAGGATATGGAGATACTATTCTTGATAAGAAAATTGTTGAAAAAGTTTTGAGAAGCTTACTTACCAAATTTAAGCATATAGTTGTTCTAATTGAAGAATCTAAAGATTTATTTACAATGAGTTTGGATGAGCTTATGGGATCAATTGAAGCCCATGAGAAGCATATGAGTAGATTCTCTACTTAAAATCTAAAGGAAACCTTCCATTTGAAGATTAATATCAACAGGCAACGCAACTAGCAAGATAAAAGTAAAATAGTGATGGTGGTTTCTCTAATTATACTCATGGACATAGTAGATTCCAAAGTTCTCAAGGCCATAGTAAAGGAAGAGAATTTAATTCTATAAGCAATACGTCTCAGTATTAAATATGCAAGAAATTTGGGCATGATTCCAAAACTTGTCATTTTCGATGCAAAAGGTGCAAAAATCCCAATCATTTAGAAAGGGATTGTTATTACAAGGATTGAATAGATGATAAAAATGTAAATTATTCTGAGGAAAATCAAGAAAAGAAGGTATTCTATTCTTACATGAATATTAAGCAATCATTTAAGAATATTTGATATATTGATAGTGGTTGTAATAATCATATGATTGGGAACAAAGAGTTGTTTGTGGAGTTCAACGATAAATTCTCTTCTAAAGTAAAGCTTGGAGATGGCAAGACTCATGAAATTGCTACAAAAGGAGCTATTACTGTTAGCACAAAAAAAGGTAACTCAAAACTAATTTATGATGTTCATTATGTCCTTAGATTAACTTAGAACTTATTAAGTATTGGTCAATTATGACAAAGAAGTTATAAGGTTAACTTTGATGATGATGAATGCATTATTGCTAATAAGAAGAAGAATTGTATGGTGGCAAAAGTAAAGATAAGTAGGAATAAAGTTTTTCCTTAATCTATTCCTCTTAATGAAGAAGTTGCTTTGCAAAGTGTGAAAAATGATGAGTTGCACTTATGGCATTTGAGATATAGCCATCAGAGTTTTAAGGGACTTCAATTATTGAAAAAGAAAAATATGGTGATTGGTTTGCCAAATATTTCATCACCTAAGAAATATGTGAAGGATATATATATGGAAAAATGTACTGGTTGCCATTCCCAAAGATAGCCTTTAGAGCCAAAGCACCATTTAAGTTGCTTCATTCTAATATATTTGAACCAACAAGAACACCATCATAAAATGGCAACGATACTTTATTTTGTTTGTGAATGATTACATGAGGATGATGTAGATATATTTCTTAAAGCAGAAGTCAATATTTTCCACTTTTCTAAGTTAAAGTTGAATATACATCCAATGAATTCCAAAACTATTGTAAAGAGGTTAGAATCAAAAGGCAAGTAACAATGTGACATACTTTATAGCAAAATGGTGTTGCTAAGCAAAAAAATAGTACTATTGTGGAGATGGCTAGAAGCATGCTGATAGGGAAAAGTCTTCCAAATAGCTATTAAGTTGAAGTGGTCAATATTGCAGTTTACATATTGAATAGATTTGCAACAAAAGCAATTCTGAATAAAACTCCATACCAAGATTGGTATAAGCATAAACCTCGGTTTAATCTTTTGAAGATCTTTGGATGATTATATATTCTCTCGTTCCATCATTGAAGAGAGAAAAGTTTGATGAGAAAGGAGAAAATATGTTTTTACTTGTTATAGTGATAAATCTAAAGGATATTGTCTTATTAATCCAAAGACAAATGAATTGATTATTTCAAGAGATTTTATTTTTAATGAAGATGGAGTATGTGATTAGAAAGAGAAAACTTTAATTATTTAAAGAATTTTACCTCTAAGATTTGATGTTGTACAACTAGATTCTTAATCAAGTTTAAGTTCAGGTTTTCTAGAAGTTTCTAGTACACCAGGAGATATAACCACATCTACACTAGTGAGTGCACAAGAATTTTATCCGTAGTCAGAAAGCCTAATCAGGAAGTTATGTTCCTCGCACGATATTTATGAGTAATGTGAATTTGCATTTTTCATAAGTGAACCACAAAATTATGAAGAAGCTGCATAGGAAGAAATATGGGTAACAACTATGGATGATGAAATGGAAACTATTGAGAAAAATTGCACTTGGGAGCTTGTTGATCTTCCTAATAATAAAGAAGTTATCAGACTGAAACAGGTTTAGAAGACCAAATATAAAGAAGATAGATCGATCCAGAAACATAAGCTCGTCTTGTAGCCAAAGGATATTCATAACAACCTAGTATTGATTTCAGTAAAACTTTTACTCTAGTAGCATGCATGGAAACTATCCGAATTGTTCTTACTTTCGTAGCTCAATTAGAATTACCAATTTTTCAATTGGTTGTAAAATTTGCATTCTTATATGAAGAATTACAAGTGGAGGTTTATATGGAGCAACCTGAAGGATATATTATCAAAAGCCAAGAAGATAAAGTTTATCACCTACATAAGGCGTTATATAGTTTAAAGTAGGTACCTTGTGCATGGAATAGCAAAATTGATGGCTATTTAAAAAAAAAAAGTTTTTAGAGGAACCAAAATGAACCTTCACTTTACATTAAAAAGAAAGGTATACATGATTTTCTTATTATCTATTTATACATGGATGACTCGATCTATATAGGTACAAGTCAATCACTGTTGGATGAATTTAAAGTTGCAATGATAAAAGAGTATGAGATGACAGATTTAAGTCATATGAAATATTTTCTTGAAATTCAAATATGTCAATCTAAAGGAGAAATATTTATTTCTCAAGAAAAATATTTATAAGATTTATTGAAAAGGTTTCATATGAGTAATTGCAAGCCAATTATTACTCCATTGGAAATAAATGAGAAATTGCAATTAGAAGATGGAGCATCAAAAACAAATGCAAGGATGTATAGAAGTTTAGTTGGGTCTTTGATTTATCTAACTAAGACAAGGCCAGATATTGTTTACCCAATCAATTTGATTTCGAGATTTATGCAAAGTTCGAGCAAATTACACTATGCAGTGGTGAAATGAAAATGATGGTATTCACTACACAAAAGAGAAAGATTTCAAGCTCATTGGAAATATAGATAGCGATTGGGCTGGATCCGTTGATGATTGAAAAAGTACATCTAGATATGTGTTTAGCATGGGATCAAATATTATATCATGGTTGTCAAAGAAACAAAAGGTAGTATCATTATCTTTATCTAGCAATCATAAATGTAGCATGTGAAGTAGTATGGCTAAGAAGAATTTTATCAAATCTAAATCAAAACCAGGAATCCCTTATAACTATCTATTGTGCTAATATGTCAACTATTGTCGTGATAGAAAATCCGATATTTTATGGAAGGACAAAATATATCAAGTTGTGACATCATTATATAAAAAACTTGGTACAAGAAAGTAAAATTCAACTTAAATTTGTCGATACGAACGGGCAACTCAGGGATATATCTACTAAAGCTGTGGCTGCAGAAAAATTTGAACAATTTAGTAGATGTTATAAAATTGCAAATCAAAAGGAGGTGTTAAAGTATAATTTGCAGTTACAAGTGGCGTACTACTTCAACACGAAGAAACACAGCTGGAGTTCTCCTTCGTTGCTAAGAAATACGGCTAGACATTGTTTAACACTAGAAAGCAATCGCTAATTTACAAATGTCATATGTACTTTGTTATTAGGCAACAGCTTTCACGGTAAGATGCTAGCTGTCTTTCATTCACCGATTTGATTTTCTGCCACCATCATGTACTATAAAAAGGACATCACGTCCTTCATTTTATTGATTTGAAAATATTGGAAAGAATCAGACTATCAGCCACGCAAAATTCCATCCTCTATTTCGCAAGCTTATGATTATCAACCTCTTAGATTCCCATTTTCCTTCGGCACCTCATATTTTCTTATTAACTATTTAGAATCTATCATTCAATATTATATTTTACTGCACCCAACAATGAAAACATTGGATGAAGTCAAGCGCCCAAGAAAAAAATTCCTCGCCATTTTATTTGTGGATATAGGCAATACCACTCAACCATGAAAACATTGGATCATATGTTGGACTCCTGTTCACATGAAAGAAACACTCAACAAATAAAATTCCAATCAGGAGAATTCTAACTCTTTCCTCTGTGAAGGAAGAACTCTTGTTCAAATATTCATGCGGTAGAATTCCCACAATAACGGTATCTAATCCTATTAAGTTTATAGGTTTCTCCATGGATCCCTAGTAATTCAGGTCTAGAGGGATCGGTCGTCTGGCAAAGGATTAATCCGATAGCCCTAAACCGCTTGTCAGTAATTTAGGAATTTTTTTCTATATATACATTTTGAATTCGTAATCACCTTATATACACAATAAATACCTTGAAAAGTAATACTGAAGGTTAGACGGTTCATACTCAAACTTCATATTGATCATATGAATAGAGCTCGAAAATTTTTGCATGCTTGATCAACAATATTCAGTCTGATTTCCAGGAATATGAATTTGGGCATGAGCCCTTCTATTACTCTCAGCCACATGATTTAAGTCGATACCGTCTTAGGTAGGCAGCCGCTGGCCAAGGAAGGCCTTGTGACACTACATGCGAGTCCCAACCCATCAACTCTTATTATCTTTTTCTAAGAGACAAACTCGAGCACATTTTAGGTGCACCAACGCTTGCGCTAACACGATAGAGAGGGCCATGACATGAACGCCTTTTCACTATAAAGGCAAATGAAAAAAGGACAAATTTTTACACGTACAACTAATCCCTACGCCTCACCTAGACATAGAATGGATTGGAGAGAGAAAAATTCAACAATAGGCAATCCTGTAGAAAGAAAAGACATCTAAACTTATGGCACGGCTAACTTTAAATAATTTCTACAGCCACTGCCAAAAATGTGATCTTCAATTTCATTTCTTGGGTGGAAGCTTCGCCTTTGTTCTCATGCTCGCTCTTCTCGCAACATCCCATGCCTTTTGAGGGGCATATACACCTTGTTGAGATACAAAAAATGACTCGTACCCTGGAGAGTCGAAAGCGAAGCCGGTATGTTTTGACATCTCATGAGGAAGTTTCTCTCGTGGCATTTCGACCCCTTTGCTCTCATGCTCGCTCTTCGCACAACATTCCATGCCTTTTGAGGGGCATATACAACTTGTTGAGATGCAAAAAATGACTTGTACCCAAGGCTGTTAAATGCGAAAAGTACAATTAAGATGCAATACCTTAAAATCGCTTGACGCCAGAAGAGCAAAAAAAGAGCCCGCTTCAGTGAAGCAAAGCTAATTATTAAAAATTATAAAAATTGTTTTAATTCAAAAAATTATGAACATTAATATTCAATAAATAACTATATTTATATTAAACTATTAATAAAAACAATTTAAACAAGTCAAATAAAAGATAAGTACCATATCATGTCATCTATTTTTCTAATTAACATTAAAATATTGAAAATATTATTTTATATCAAGCCAATATGTGTAAAAGGATTAAGTTAAAATTTTTGAAAAAACTATTGTAGTTTTTAATTTTTTATTCCTTCAATAGTTTTTGTTTCACTATTGGGAAAAAAGAAAAGAAATAGCGAAAATCAAAATAAAAAAAAAAATGCAGCCGATGGCACAAAACTGGCATTATATTATTAAGGTTTTGTTTCTTAAGTACGTTTATTATCCTACCCTTCTATTATTCTTTAAATATGACCATTATACGCTACAATTTGCTTTTAAATTTTTTTTCTTTAGCGGCTTTTTCTCTAAGCAAGCGCTTTAGCGCTTTTGTGCCTTGTGCTTCTATACTCAAGGCACGCGTGTTAGTGAAGACGCTTTGCGTTGGCATCCGCAAGGTGCATATTTATGCTTCGCTTCAAAGCGCTCACTTTTGACAATATTGCTCCTACCCTGGAGAGTAGAAAGTGAAGCCGGTGTGTTTTGAGGTCTCACGAGGAAGTTTCTCTCGTGGCATTTCGACCCCTTCGTTGCTGCCATTTTGTTGCTCAGTTGAAGTACCTTGCTTGCCATGAGACTTGTGCAAGGACTTATTGCCATCCCCTCGGTTTGAATGATATCTGGACATTGGCAAATGTGGAGAGTTAAATGGAAAAAATCAGTATGCTGTGATAATCAACGAGACGGTTTCATTGAGAACATAATTAGGATTAGTCTCTTAAATGCATAAAGTAACCACAGTAACGGGAGGGTTCTACTAGTGATGTTGTCATAATTGGTTCCTACAGATGGTCAAACTGTCGAAATATGGGTTTAGACTAATTATATGGTATCAAATAATTCTTAGTCCAAGTATCAACCTACAAACAACAAATGTCAAAATCATATTAAATCTAGTAAGTTTGAAGTTTTTAAATGACTTGGCTGTAGAACTAATTATGATACATTATTATACCTGAAAAATCATTAGATTAGTAAGCTGAATATTTTAAACCATCATCTAACCAGATGATCTAAAAGTTATTGTTACTTATCATGCTATTATTAGGTAGGGATACTATGTAAGCTTGATTACGGGGTACTCTAAACCTATATAATGAAATATCTAGCCTTATTAACAGTATGAATGAAAATCTAATAAAAGATAGCACTTACTTCTGGACGAACTCAAAGGTATAAACAAGTAAAGCAGTGATAGCAAAATTCATCTTAAACTTGAGCCTGACTTGTGAGTTCAAGTTGGACTTTATAAAAAAGGATTTCCTTTTTAACTTAACTTCAAATTCCACGTGCACTTACAATCAATTTACTTTGGGGGGCTCATCAATCAAAATACTATCGAACTTGAGCTCAACTCGAGTAGCATGATTCAAACCTCAGCAAATATCGAGCCAATTTTCAATTAATTTGCGGGAAGGTTTGATTGAGTTACCAAACTAGACAAACTGCACCAAGCTAACAAATTAGTGTAGTAGTTAAAGTCCAGGTTGGATTCATAAATACCATGAATCCGATCCAATTGATGAGCTACATTATATAGACAGCGTCTAGTGTAGTGTAGGAGATGAGATACTAAACCTCGTTCGACGGTAGATCAGTTTTAATAAGAAGTTGTTTCCACCTCTGCCACTGCCACGGTTTTGGGATTGCTGAACCCGAAACGGAGCAGAGACCCGTTGGCCGACGGCTGAAGGTTCAGCAACATCGGGTAGGCCAGAGACAGAGACTCCAGCAAGGCAACCATTGCAAACAGTAACTGCAGGAGAAGAATCTGCTGAAGATGAAGAAGGACAAGGACCATAATATGGGGGAGACCCTGGGTGATTATTCAGAAATTCATCGTCAATATCGAATGTCATAAAGTTAAAAACCATGTTGATCTTAATACCACTCCCTCTCTTACCTCAAATATCTTTTTTCCGTGTAAGTGATCAAGTGCCAGAAGGAAAAACTCTTCTAATTTCGATAAGATAGTTGGAGTTTCCGGAAAGGAAAACTCATGTATTTCTTTAAGACAAATGGAAAGCGACATTTGATTACAATATTCCACATTTCCCCAAGTATAATATTATGGAGTTATAGGTAAAAATACAAGGATCACATGTCTATTGCGTGTCAAGTTACGCTACACGTGATTAGGAAAAATAACTTGAATCAATGATAGGTAAAGGAGGTTAAGGGTATCAAACTCTAATAATGATAAAGAATAAGATAGCTTTTTTTATGGTGCTTAAATGTTTGATCTTTCATGGTAAGAATCGACATAGTAATAGCATTCATGTCAATTCTCTCTTGGCTAAATGAGAGAGAAAGAGAGAGAGAGAGAGAGAGAGAGAGTATTTATAAAAGATGGCCCTTAATGTCATATGTAAGATAATGATAACTATCAAGGGTTAGAATCAATCAATTCCTTTTAATGAACTTGAGATGGGCTTCTCTTATTAGCTTAAATCCAAATGACTTTATTTTATTAGTGTGAGCCAAATTTAGAGGTTAGATCGAACGGATCGATCCTATAGGTCCTACTCTAAGCTCATCATATTAAAATTCCTTTTATCATCTCGATAATTTATGGGTCTAGTGTCTCGTACCCTATCACTTTAACTCGAAAAGTTAATTTTATTCAATCAATGAGTTTAAAGTTCAATATTAAATTTAGCTCTTTACAAACATAATATTATTGAAACAGAAACGTCAAGCTTATAATAGGTTTAGCCTGTTTTTAATAATATGTAATATGATAATATTCATGTCTTTCTCTGTCTTTCTTATCTCTCCAATTTAATAATTTAGTAATTTATTAATAACATTTCTCTCTCTCTCTCTCTCCTTTTTTTTTCTACAGTATATTCTCTTATTATTTATCCGTGTTTGTTTTAAATCAAAGCACTGTTTAGTTAATTTTTCTTCATTTATAATTTTTATTCTTATAAAATTTATATAAATTAAAAATAAATACTTTATACAATTATTATAAGGCCAAAATAATTTATGTATAATCTAGATATTGTCATTGCTCAATAGTAATTTGCATTATTTTGTATATTACTTTTATGATTATAGAAAATACAAAATGTATACATAATTTGTATGCATTTGAAATTCACACATATAATTTGTATGGGTGGAATCAGTATATATCATAGTCTATATACTATATATATTTTTTATTCGTAATTCACATATATATATTATATAAATGTTATACTCTATAAATTGTTTATTTATTTTAAAGCACTCTTTAGTTATTATTTTCTTCATCTATAATTTAGATTATTAAATGCAATTCACATAAATTAAGAACAAATATTTCATATAATTCTTATGCAATAAGAATAATATGTACATTGTTCACCACCAATTTGCATTTCTTCATACAATTAGAATTGTAAGTCATCGAAATTAAAAGATAAATACTATACAATTCTTATTTATTTATAGTTCTCACATATAATTTGTATATAATCAATACGTAATATATTATTATCAATATAACATACTGTATATATTATTGATTCATAATTCATATAAATTACAAAAATTATTCTGCATAATTATAATTAATGTATATTTATAATTCACATATAAGTCGTGCACATCATTATTATACATATAATCCATATCTATCGACGTCCATATATTATACTATAAATACCCCATTTTTGCGCTCTTATAGTTTAGTATCTCCTAAATTAAAAAAAAAAAGTTAAAGTTTCAAAAATGAAAAATACAAAAAATTTTAAGAATAATTGAGTTTTAGGAGAATAAAAGCCCTAATTCTTTTTATGGTCATCAGGTCATATTGAATAGTTTATTTAATTTTTAGTGTTGGATTAAAGTACAAATTGGGCTTGATTGAAAATTAATTTGTATATGACTTTTTAAAGTCAATCATTATGGATTTAATTTTAGGTTTAGTGTAGTCTATTTTTATTTATTTATTTTATTTGAAAAAAGAGAAGAAAAGTAAATGAATTAATAAAAAAAAAAAAAGACTAGAGAATTGGATAAGGTTTTATACCAAGTCCATGTGGAGAAAAGGGTGAAGAACCTAAAACGTAGGCCAAAACCCATAATGGGTGTGTAAAAGCGCTTGCTTTAATTTTAGCTTAGGTACATGTAGTACATGCGACAGGCTGGGCAAGTGCACACGTGCTTGGCTTGAGCTTTCATGTTTGTTTCTCCTCGATTCATAGTTTTTCCCCAACAAATTCCTTGTGTAAGTACAATGTCCACATAACCTACTTTGAATCGAGTCACAAATCTTGTCATAACTCGAGGGGTGGCTTAGTCGTGGTAAGTTGCTGTAGACAATACAAAAAATCATATATTGGCTTTTCTTTCAATTAATGATCCTTTTGTACGATATACAAGGTTATTACACAACCAGTTACCTAATAGTTATACGGGTGAATATCATATCACAACATATTTAATAATATAAGTTTTCATATAGTAACATTACTATTCATAATGTACGAGACCCTAAGTCCTATAACCTTAATAGTTAAGCTACATTAAAAGAGAGAATAGTCCTACATGGCTACTAAATATCATATGACAAAATAACTTCGAAATAATAAATGAGTGTTATGCCCTGAAGTCGCAGAGTCGCAACAGTCTCGCTGTATAAACTATTTTATGATAGTAACTGGCCTTACAGTGCCTACCATAGACATGATCTACACAAGGCGTCGACGACTCCTCGCTTTGAAGTAAACAGTCCAATTAAAAGTTTAACTACAATTAAGATAAATATTACAAATTTCTAATAAACATGTATAATTATATATAAAGTCCACAGAACTTGCTAGGAAATTCTACATATTCACAATCGTTCACTAATTTACATAATAATTATCAGTCTTTTATCCTTAACTACAAAGGACACTCTAGCTACACATCATTACTAAGTAAATTGAACCTCACACCCCTGGCTTCAAAAGGACTAACCTCTGAGTAATTGTAGGGCAGCATATTACTTGAAGTGTTTATAAATTAGGACCTGCAAAAGGATCTATAAAGGTATGAGCAACTACAGCTCAGTAAGTTGAATTGGAGACTCATGAATGCATACAAGCACAAACAAGATTATCAAGCAATTATTCTCATGCAATGCAACAATCAAGTGTCATCGCATAATGTAGTCCAGTCCGTTATGAAATCAAAGGAATTTCACCCGCTCCAATCCAGGTTGAGGAGTTTCCATGTTATGCAGTAACTAACAACCAAACCCATGCTTGTGCAATGGATATCTCGCTCCTCCCACGACTACCTTCGAACCATTGACTTCACCCTTACTGCGACCTCCTCTCTTGTCACTTAGTTCGACTAAGGATGAAGAAGGGACCATTTTGTAATCCTGCACTATCCTTTTCGAAAGGGTCGGTATTTGATTGGAGAATCCTATGATCCCTTAACGGGTTGCAATGCATGGTATTTTTGGTCATTAAAGTCGAATAAGATTAAATTTCATTTAGGGTTTTCAAACATTTCACACCAATTCACTCATAACACATAATCCATCATATCACAATTTTAGCACGAATTCAGATACATCAAACACATGCGTAAACTACTTACAAACATAACCATATACAAGCCTAAGTCTCCGAGTATCATAAAACTAGTACTTTGTTACAATAAGTAATAACCCAACTTACTTGGAATTTCTCAATCGCCCGATCACTTAGTTGCAAGCAGATTCGTCTCTAGGTGTCCTATAATACAAATAGGTCTTTTTAGTACTTATATTTTAATGATTCATATTTTAAGTTATAATTTAACTCATTTTTCCATGTATACCTATTATATACTAATAATTCTTTCTACTCTATTTCAAAATTCAGATCCTAAATTAGATTCTAGTTTTGATTCCTAAGTCTTAATTATGCTCGAATCCTAATGTGAAATTAATCACATTAAGCTCGAGTATTCAAATATTCTATTGGGTCTTAATTTAGTATTCTAAACTATTTGGTACATGCTATTCCTAATTGGGGTACCGGATTTATTCCCGATATGAGAAAATCTTACATTTTTATACAATTACCTAAAATTAAATCTTATTTCAGATTTAGTATTATTCTGATTTTTATTATAATATTATCTAAATAACCCTAATTTTTTTAGATTTATTAATTTTCATTTCCACATATTACTAATTTTTTACAATAACTACCGAATTTCCTAAATTAACTATACTTAATACTCTAAATGCTAGGATTAGGTTTCTACATCAGAGATTAACATCCCTAAACATATAATTACTATCTTAATCACCTAATTAATCCAAAATTACCCAATTTTTCCAACTTACAGGGCGTTACCCTCTTTTTAATATCTTTTAGGGTCTTAGCTAGCTCAAGAAGCGCTCTACCTGTTTACTTAGGTTAGCCAGCTCATAGGGCACTACCCTTTTTTTAGTCTCATTTAGGGTTCTTGCTAGCCTACAGGGGCATTACTCTCCTTTTCAGTACTTTTAGGGTTCCTACTAGCTCATAAGGGCACTACCTTCACCACCTTTTTTTTCGAGCTTTTTATCACCAAATCCCTAATGGATTAGGCTTAGGATAGCTAGTTGTAACACTTTTTAGGATCAAGATATCCCCAAGGAAAAAATAGTGTCTCTTTTGTCTTTGTGATAAAGTTTTACTCAAACTTCACTATAAAGGGAGATTGCTATAGATACCCCATTTTTACTCTTTAGTTGTTTTTAATTAAAAAAGTAAAAGTTAAAAAAAGAGGTCTTAATTTAGAAAATAACAAAGAAAACAAAAAAAATAAGAAATTTTTAGGAAAAAAAAAAAAGATCAATAGAGGAAAAGATTTGGTATTCTAAAATCTTAACCTAAAACAAACCAGATTAAGTTCTTGGGGTTATTAAATCCGATAAGATGAAGATCTATAAAGATTCGAATCTAAATTGGTATTTATCAATTTAGATTTGAATTAATCCAAGAGATTTGTTTTCGGGTTATACAAATAGGGATCAAGTAGCAAGAGATGGGAGTTCATCATAATTAAAAAAAAAAAACACTAAACATAATTACCACTCTTCGCTAAACTCTCAATCCCTAATCTCTCTTCTACACATACAATTTGAGATACGCAATCACCGATGACCATTGTTGCAATTTACTGTGGCAATACGCCTAAACCCACTCCTTAGACTAATTCCACAGTTGTGAGCGCAATAAGCTCCTAATTCGATCCAAAGGTTTAGTAATAGGTGGGTATGCGTTCTTTTGGTTTATTTTCCCTTTTGTTTGGTTTATTTTAGTACCTCTTTATTTATTTACTTTTTAGTTTTTATTTTTCTGGCAAAGGTCAATACTAACTCTAGTTTGTCTTTTGGTGCATTTTCTTAGTAGTAGCTTTATATTATTAGTTTTTTTTTTCCTTTTTGATCTTTTTTTTAGTATACGTATTAATTTTGTTTAAAATTGTTTAATTATTTTGTCGGTAGGTATTAACTTGAGTTTTTTTATTTTTAATTTTAATTTACAAGTCTTTATATTTCTTATGTTAATAGTGTCTACATGTGTTACATATTCATCATAGAAAACATGTTTTAGGCATATTGAATAAAGTTGCATTTTTAGATAAAATTTCATATTCTTAGAAAATTATTTTTTTAGATAAAAATGGTATTTTTAAGATAAAATTGTATCTCTTTAGTAAAAATTGCATATTTTGTAGAAAATTGCATCATTAAGGTTAACTTATCTTTTCTATAATTAGATATTTTTTTATATATTTCATATATATTTTTCACAACTAGACATCTTTTCTACGGTTTAAATATCTTTTTTATGTTTTAGACATTTTTTCTATGATTTAAGTATACGGTTTAGACATTTTTCTATGGTTTAAATATTTTTTCTATGGTTTAGGCATCTTAGACATATTTTCCATATTAATTGCATATTTTATGAAAAATTGTATTCAAGCGCTTTAGGATTAAAAAAAAAAAGGTTTTATTATGTAGAAAAGGTTTTTCTTTAAATAAAAAAAAAACTGAATTTTTTTTTCCTTTAAAATTTAGGGATTTTCAAAGTTGGACAATAAAAACTTAGGATTTATTTTTTAGGATTTTTCTTAATAAAAATAAACTAGCTAAAAACATAAACCTAACTACTTTTCAAAAAATAAAATTTATTTACACACTAAAGTTTTCTAAAAAATGAGAACTATAGTCGGTTTGATCCCAACCCCTAAATAGTGAATATGTAGGTACTTTCAGAGCAACCGTAAAATTTGTAAAATATTTTCTTTTCATTTCATTTTTTATGGAAAATTCGTATTAAAAAATAATAAAATTTTCATTCTTATGTATTTTTACATTTTTACATTTTTTAAAATATTTTTAGAAAAATTCCAAAATATAAAAGCCCATTAGTTAATCTTTTAAATTTTTACATGGTGATTTTTGTCTTAATAGATTAGCCTCTAGGCCTATTTCTTTAATTAAGTTTTCTACAAAATTATTTTTTAGAAAACTTGAGAACTAGTGGTTAAATTAGGTTTTTTTTTTTTTTTTACCAAATAACCCTAATTTAATTTTTTTTTTTTTTTACTGATTTAACTAGTTGACGACTCCAAGTTATTTTTCAAACTATTTTTTTAACACTTTTTCAAGAAAAACATTCTTCTTTAATTTTATGTCAAGCAACTTATATTAAACTAGTTGGGACTAATATAGGTTAAATTAAGAAAAACCGAAATAGAGCTCAATAGTATTACACTCTAATTCAAAGGGCTTGTCAAAATCTGGTAGTAATAGGATAAGGGTGGAAGTGAGCTTCTCCTTAATCTCTTTGAAGTTTTGTTTGGCTCGGTCGTTCCATCTAAACCCACTAATCTTTTTTGTCAATTTAGTCAAGGAGGTAGCTATGGTACTGAAGTTTTTAATGAATCGCCTATAGATAGAAGCTAGGCTATGAAAACTTCAAACTTCAATAACATTCTTCGACATTAGCCACTCTAGAACAGCTTAGATCTTTTCCTTATTTGCTCGGATTCCTTCCCCTGATACTACATACCCAAGAAAAACAACTTCACTCTGATAGAACATACATTTCTTTAGGTTCCCAAATAACTTCTTAGCTCGTAATATTTCAAAAACAGCTTGGAGATGTTAAACATGATTGTCTAGGTCGGTACTGTATATCAATATATCATCAAAATATATGACCACATATCTCCGATTAGTGGGTGCATCACAGGATTCATAAACCTTATAAATGTGCTTAATGTATTTATAAGTCTAAACGACATAACTAACCATTTATAGAGACTATGCCTAGTTTTGAAGGTAATCTTCCACTCATCTTCTAGTTTGATGCAAATTTAGTGATAGCCACTTCACAAATCAATCTTAGAAAATCCTTTGGCACCATAAAGCTCATCTAACATCTCATTGAGCATCGATATTAGGTATATGTACTTGACAGTGATACGATTGATTGCTTGGCTTTGAATGTATATGTGCCATGAATCATCTTTCTTTAGGACGAGCAAAGCCGGTACAACATAAGGGCTCATGCTCTCCCTTATATATCTCTACTTTATTAGCTCGTACACCTATCTTTTCAGCTCAATAGCTTGCTTAAGGTTCATTCTGTATGTAGGTCCATTTAATAAGGCGGAGCTTAGCCGTGGATCAATACAGTGCTTTATGTCTCGAATTGGGGGTAGTCCTTTAAGTAGTTCCTCAAGAAAAATGTCAGAAAACTCATCAAACAGCCTTTAGATTTCATTTGGAACATGGTTTTAATCACTCATCTCCAATAATATTCTAATCAATAGAAACATAGGTGTACACACCTTATTTTTGCCAACCTTTAAGTTTTATTTTTATCTTGGGCCAGGCTTACAAAAAAAAAAAAAAAAATTGAACATAAAAAATGAAAATGAAAAATACAAAAAATACAAAAAAAATTGAAAAATTGAAAAAATACATGCAAATTCAAAGCCTTTAGGAAAATCAAGCTTCATTAGAAAAAAAGTATTTTTAAGAATAGTCTAGTAAAATATTTGGACTTACATTATGGACTTTTGTCCAATTTAAAAAATAATTTTAACTAGACTAATTAAAATTAAGACTTAGAATTTATTAAGTTAAAGTTGTGTTGAAAATCCTTGGTGTGTAAATTTTTAGGTCGTTTAATGTGTTCGAGTCAATTTAGAACAAACTAGAGTTAATTGGGCCTAATAAAAGGTTTTAACTTAATTGTGTGTACATAAACAAATTAGAAAAACACAATTGGCTTAGTGATTATGCAAATGGACTTAGGTAGTACAAGTCATGAGTTCGATCCAGCTAGCACGTACGTAAGAAGGCTTTTTTTTTTTTTTGCTCCAAGTCAAGTCACGTGCATGGTACATGACCACCTTCTTCTCCAGTAAGATTATGCATGGAAATGAAGGAAAAATCTTCTACAATTCCCATTCTAACATATTTCTTCAAATACTTGTTATTTTCATGTGGATTTGGATGCAAACTTATGAAAGCATTATCTAAAAACACCAAATCTTAACAAGATTTAAAAAGATGTTTAGAAAACAAAGATTTGAAAAAATAAATTTAAATTAAGCTTTATCCACGACGATTTAGATCTTCATAGAAGAAATTTTTTGCTTTGAGTCTAATTCTATATATGAAAAACTCAGTAAAGTTTTTATTTGGATAGCTAATTTCACACACAACACATAGCGCGACAACAAAAATCAAGCCCTGACTTCATGATCGCTACAATAACTCAACATTGCGACACATCAGCCATCCAAACACCTTTCTTTGTCCCAGCCATCACCCACGCTCAATTATGCAACCTCCACTCTGACTAACAATAGGACCATCGATAACCCACATTCTCAACTTCACTCAATACTCACATGACTCATTACCAACACTCAATCTAACATCCGCGTACAATCCTACAACGCGACTACAACTCACACAACAACTACCCTTGTATGACTGAAACCAACATTATTCTACACTGACCCTTCTTTTATACCTTCCACATAGACAAACTCCATGCACAATAGCACACCCATCGACCACCGTCTGCATATTGCACAACCCTATCCTCGTTTGATATTGTCACACATCAATCCTCACTCAATAGTAGCCATGCATGCTTGCAATCCAATACACTATCACACACAACAAAACCTACATACCTTATAGTTGCATACTTTACGGCCAATACCTAACATCCCCGACTATTACCAACACTATCTCTCACACATATGCATCACTACTCCACCACACAACTCCAACCCAACCTCTCTTCTTCATCCCTTATGATTGATTTAAACCTATCCTCCACCATCTACTACAAGAGCAAACTAGGCACACTACAATACATCACAACAACCTAGTACACACTACATAGCAATCAAACCTTGAAAACAAACCATTGTTAACACCTAAATGCTAAACATCAGTAAATAGCTGTCCTACACCAAGGCACTATTGCTAGTCTAAGTTTTACTAGTTGGAATCTTATGAAAATCAACTTTCCCTCTAGTTTTGGTGATTGGAGATTGTTGCAAGAAGTTGGTTTGGCTGTTGGTCCTCTTCTCTCTTGACTTGGTTGGAACACCAATGGAGCTCCACGACCTAATTAAGCCAACTTATATTCCTTCTGGAGTTTTATACAAATATGGGTCCTTTTTCTGAAAAAATATTATGGAACAGGGCCCCATATGAAAAATATTACTAATTTGGTATAGCATGTGCCTTCACTTTCTCTTATATTTTGCATGTGCCTTTAGTAATTTTGAAACATTAAAGGCGCATGCATTGCATGCACATGCACCTTCAATATAGCATATATAAATACCCCAATCTATGTAGCTAAACCTCATTTTCTCCCCAACCAAATTTTAAAATATCTAAAACATAGAGAAAGCTAGAGGAAACCCAAAGTTGAAGTTCTCGTCCAATTTTTTACGCCAATGTACGCCTGAAACAAGTAATAATCCATAATTTGCTTTTGCAAATTTTTTTTTTTTTTTTGTAATCTTTATAGCAATCCATGTTATGTATTTTTTTTTTTGGAAAAAAAAAATTGTTACTATATTATGTATATTGAGTAGTTATAGATGTATCGTAAGTTGTGTAAATTATTGATATTTCATGAAAATTTATTATATTTTGTCTACATTAAGACATTTTTTGTGTTTCGGTAAATAAAAGTATATGAATGTGGGTATAAAAATTTTTTGCATGAAGATTGAAATTGTTATAAATTTATTTATTTTTAGCATTTGCAATATGTTGGGTAGAATTAATGAGTTAAAATTAGGTAGTAAGCAATACAGTTTAATGAGATAACTTCATTCATTTTCTTAAATTGTCACTCGATGTGTAGATGAAGTTTTTTATGTTATCTAAATATTCGGTTTATCATGGCATTACTAAGGTGGAAATGGCAAATTACATGAAAGTTATTGTGTATGCGAATGGAAATATTGTGATAGGTAACTAAGAGCCAGAGTATGATAGAAATCCTGTTAAGAAATTGAAGATTAGGAAGGATTTGAACTTCTCTAATTTTACTCGAAGAATTTTTGGATGCACTAAAGTTGACCTAAGTGGTGTTGAACTTGTGCACAAGCATCCCTTTTTCCATAATACTAGAATTGCTTATAAGTTTATGGCTGTTAGAGACGATGAAGATATTGAGAATTTCATTGAGGTGGCCAAGTTTTTTTAGGAATGAAGTATTCAAGAAGTGTACATAAGGCACATCGTGGAATCGAGTGCTTAGGCTGAGCATGAAATACATGAGCTAGACAATCCAACCCTTCTGAATCCCAATGTGCATTCAATAATGACCGGTATGGAGCAAACAAATGTAGATCTGTCAAATGAACCATACATGGATTTCACTATGCACGGGTACGTGAATATCATAGAAGAGTAGCTTGATAAAGTATTGGGTCCTATTATCGAACATGAAGAGTCTTATGATCCGTATATAGAGAGTATGCATATGGACATAAATGCCAACAATGATCGGTAGGATGAAGCAAATGCAGATGGTGATGAGAATGATGTAGGACTTAAAGATGACCACACTGAGGACTTAGGAGAAATCCGGTTGAGACCACATGTGGTTGGGAGTAGTATGCCGGTTTGGCCATTTTGCGGAGATGGCTTAAGTAAGCCCCATTATTGTACTGGTGAAGTATTGTCCAACAATTAGTTTCAAAACTTTCTACAAATAAATGAACCGGTAAACAGACTTATGAGAGATTCTATCCCATTTTACAATAGCCAGTACAATGGCAGTGAATACGTGACATTTGAGAGAGACGTTAACAAAATGCATAGCAATGTCAACAGTTTCAATGACTTGAGTGTTGGCATGCGTTTCAATACAAAGAAGGATCTCATAAATGCGGTGAAGTCATTTTACATAAGGAACCACTGTGATTTCCATGTGGAGATATTGAAACCAACTATATACGCGGTCTATTGTAAGAAGAAGGAAGAGGGTTGTAAGTGGAGACTACGAGCTTGTTTAAAGAAGGTAAAGGGTCTTTTCAAAATCACAATTCTAGACGGCCCACACACTTGTGTGAACCTGATGATAAATCAAGACCATCCTTAGATCAACAGCAACATAATGGCTAAGCTATTCACCAATAGTGTATGGAATAATCTTAATGTGAAGATACTTGATCTTGCAGCTAATGTGCAAAATATGTACGAATACACAATAAGCAATAGGAGAGTTTTCGAGGCCAAGAGAAAGACTATTGAGATGGTATATGGTAACTAGGAGAAGTCATATAATGAGTTTCTAAGGCTATTGAATGCAATGAAGGTAAGCAATCCAAGGACACAGGTGTATTGAGGCTAGAGTAGTTCACTGAAGCAAAGTGAATCTCAATTCAAGTGGGTTTTCTAGATATTCGGTCCGTATATGGAAGTCTCTAAATATTGTCGACCTATTGTATGTGTCGATGGTACATTCTTATACCGAAAGTATGGGCATAAGTTGTTGTTGGCTTGTAGTATGGATAGAAACAATTCAATAGTTCCATTGGCCTTTACTCTTATAGACACAAAATCGGCAAAAACCTAGGGGTAGTTGAATTCTAGTTCAGACTTCCAGTAAAGGGGTTTGCAATATCTAGTTAGATCGAGACGGATGATGAGGAGAGCTAGGCTGACATAGGGGAGAGATTGTTGGGCATCAAACCTGCTCAAATGAGGGGTGCTTGTTTATTTCCTACATGATTATGAGAACACTTTCGGGTATTTCCCTGTAGGGCAGACGACAAGACGATTTGACAGTATGCATATGCGTACATACTCAGTTTGATCATGATGACGATATTCCATCGCATAGGCATCATTCCATAGACCTTGGGTAGATTAGCGGGGGATATAATACATACCTCAAGTTAGGAGTTGCCTCCACCTTGGGAGTCGAATTTAGCTCTAAGGCTAAATCTAGCTCTAGGGCTACATGACTCTCGAGTTCCAGCGTCATTTTGATCTACCTTGCGCAGGTAGAAAATGAGAATATCGATATCGCTTCTGGCCCTATTGGGTTAGTCGTCGGGGGCGATGTCGATGACTACAGTAATATATAAGAGGAATGGCAAAAACATGAATTGGGTAGAATCACTAGTGATGAACCAATTGAGATAATTAATGTGGGGAACGAAGAAAATCCTAAGAATTTGAAAATTGGGGCGAGTTTAAAAGAGAAACAAAAAACAGAAATGATTACGTTGTTAGTTGAGTATCAAGACATGTTTGCTTGGTCGTATGAAGATATGCCTATGTTGGACCCATCAATTGTAGTCCACCGTTTACCTACACAGGAGGACATCAAACCAAAAAAGCAAAAATTGAGGAGATTTCGATCTGACGTCTTACTAAAAATTAAAGAAGAAGTGAAGAAGCTACTGGAGGTTAGATTCATTGAAGTGTCAGATTACTCGGAATGGATAGCTAATATTGTTCCAGTAATGAAGAAGAATGGGAAAGTTAGAGTGTGTGTAGACTTTAGAGATCTCAACCAAGCAACGCCTAAGGATAATTTTCCATTGCCTCACATTGATGTCTTGGTAGATAACACTGCTGGAAATCATCTATTCTCTTTCATGGATGGTTTTTTAGGATATAATCAGATTCGGATGTCTGAAGAGGATAAGACGAAGATGACTTTTATTACGACTTGGGGAACATTTTGCTATAAGGTGATGCCGTTTGGGCTGAAGAATGCAGGTGCAACATATCAGAGGGCCATGGTTGTAATTTTTCATGATATGATGCATAAAGAAATAGAAGTGTATGTTGATGATATGATTGCAAAATCTAAAGAGGAGGAAGATCACTTAGAAAACTTGAGGAAGTTGTTTGATAGGTTGAGGAAGTACTACTTGAAATTGAATCCAGAAAAGTGTACCTTTGGTGTGACGTCAGGAAAATTGTTGGGGTTCATAATTAGCCAAAGAGGTATTGAAGTCGATCCTGATAAGGCTAAAGCTATAATTGACATGTCTCCTCCACAAACACTCAAAGAAGTGCGAGGATTGCTGGGTCGTTTAAATTACATAGCCCGATTCATTTCACAGTTAACGGACAAATGCCGCCTTCTTTTTAAGCTGTTAAAGAAGAACGCAAAGATCAGCTGGAATGAGGAATGCGAAGAGGCTTTCATAAAAATAAAAAAATATCTCATGAAACCTCCAGTGTTGGTAGCACCTAAACCTGGAAAGCCGTTGTTCTTGTACCTAACCATAATGCCGGAATCCATGGGATCCGTGCTTGGCCAGAAGGATGAAGAAGGGAAAGAGCGAGTCGTTTACTATCTAAGCAAGAAGTTTACCGAAGGGGAGCAAAAATACTCAGAAGTTGAAAGAACCTGTTGTGCATTGGTCTGGGTTATGCATCGACTCAGACAATATACATTGTATTATCAGATTGAGTTGATAACATAACACAATCCTTTGAAATACTTATCTGAAAAATCGACTCTCATTGGTAGAGTTTCAAAATGGTAGATGTTGTTGACAGAATTTGATATTAAGTATGTGAGCCAAAGTTTAGTCAAGGGGCAAGCTTTGGCGGATCAATTAGCGGAGAATCCTTTTGAGGATACCCTTCAAGGAGCACGGGTTGAGTTTCCTGATGAAAACATCCTAGTAGCAGGAAATGATTCTGATGGTGAAATAGTCGAAAAATCTTCAGGGTGGAAAATGTTCTTTGACGGAGTAGCTAATGTGTCAGGATGTGGAGTAGAGGCTATTTTGGTATCGCCTGGAGGTATACAATTTTCAATAGCTGTGAGATTGGTTTTCCCATGTACTAATAACATGATAGAATACGAAGCGTGTATTTTGGGGCTCAAAATCGCATTGTTTAAGGAGATACGGGAATTACAGGTGTATGAAGATTCTTCGTTGATTATAGGCCAAGCTCAGGGTGAGTATAAGATGAAAGACCCCAAATTAGTGCCTTATCGCCAACACTTGGCCGAGTTGATAACTAAGTTTAAGAAGATTACCTTCGTATATGTACCAAGGGTTCAAAACCAGTTCGCTGATGCTCTTGCTACTTTAGCATCAATGATTTAGATATCGAAAGGAGTGGAGATTCGGCCACTTAAAATTGAAATTGAAGAAAAGCCTGCTTTTTGTTTGGCAATGGAAAGTTTGTGTGACGAAAAGCCTTGGTATCATGACATCAAAATGTTTTTACAACATGGTACATACCCCGAAGGAGCAGAGACGAAGGACAAAAAATTAATTAGAAGATTGGCGGCTCAGTACTTGATGAGTGATTCTACGCTGTACCGATGATCATTTGACGGAATGCTTTTACGTTGTGTAGACAGGAAAGAGGCGGAGATGCTAGTGAAAGAAGTGCACAAGGGAGTATGTGGCCCTCATATGAATGGCTACATGCTTGCCAAGAAAATCATGAGGATGGGATATTACTAGTCGACTATAGAAGCGGATTATATCGCACATGTTAGACGCTACCATTTGTGCTAGATCTATGCGAACAAGATAAATGCTCCACCTCAAGAGTTGCATACACTATTAGCACCATGGCCTTTTTCGATGTGGGGTATACATATCATTGGCCCAATCACTCCAAAGGCATCTAACGGGCATTGGTTTATATTGGTAGCTATTGATTATTTTACTAAGTGGGTTGAAGCCTCATCCTACTCTAGTGTGACGAAGGGAGTAGTGGTCAAGTTCATCAGAAGAGACATACTGGCTCGGTATGGTATGCTAGAAACAATTATTATTGACAACGGTACGAATCTGAATAATAAATTGATGTCTGAGTTATGCCGACACTTCAGAATCATTCATAGAAATTCTACTCCTTATCGGTCCTAGATGAATGGAGCCGTGGAAGCAGCCAATAAGAATATCAAAAGAATTATTGAGAAGATGGCCATTACGTATCGAGATTGGCATGAGATGGTATCATTTGCACTCATGGCCTATTGAACTTCTATCAGAACATCAATAGGGGCAACCCCCTACTTGTTGGTATATGGAATGGAGACTGTATTGCCTGTGGAGGTTGAGATCCCGTCTCTCAAAATATTGTCGGAAACTTAGTTAGATGAGGCTGATTAGGTAAAGAAGCTTGTTGAGCAGTTGAACCTAATTGATGAAAAGAGGATGACAGCTTTATGTCACAACATTTGCTATCAGCAACGAATGGCTAGGGCTTTCAACAAAAAAGTACGACCCTGAAGTTTTGAGCAAGGAGATATGGTGTTGAGGAAGACGTTGCCTAACACAACTGATTCAAGAGGGAAGTTTGCCCCAAACTATAAAGGGCCTTATGTTGTGAAGAAAGTATTGCTTGGGGGAGCTGTTATTTTGTCTCAAATGGATGGTCCGGATTTGAAGGACCTAGTAAACACTGATGCATTGAAGATGTACTATCCTTGAACATCAATGAGATTTTTGCAAATAATCTTACTATTACTGTGGTCTTATTTTCATTTTCTACATGCAAAGTTAGTATTCTTAGTAGTCATTAGCATTAGATAATATCCTTAGCCTTTCTTTTTCTCATTCCACTAAAAGACCCCGCTTCTCGCTCTATCATTTACCCGAGTAAACCTTACACACAAGAACCACAAGAAAAATAATCACTTAATTTGAAGCGATGACTATTGATAAAAATTATTTTAATACTTTATTATGATTAAGCCCTCAAAGAAAGGGAGATTTGTTTCCTATTTTCCAAAATAGGGCTATGTTCCAAATGAGTAACGTGTGGCGTATAAGTAGAAACTCGCTTGAGAACAGATGCGTGCACGGAAAGCCAATGTTTGGATCGGAAGTTCAATATAGGACATCCTTGTTCGAGAAGAATATGTTTTACATTTGTTTCAAGCTTAAGTTGTTTTAAAAAAAACAAAGGTGGGGGTTTTGGAAAGAGATGGCAAAAGAAAGAAGAAGAAGAATGAAAACAAGAAAAGCAATGGTAAGGGTCAGAATCGTTGCTTCTAATCGGACTGCTCAATAAGGGATGGGACTACTTGGGAGCTATCAATGAAACCGGGTAAGTGGTTTTAAACCTGATAAAACATTGCATTGACAATTGGTTTCCCCTTAAGGATAATAGCTTATTTTCAAAAAAAAAAAAAAAAATTTCTTAAGATAGTTGGCACGTAGAGCATGGTCCCAGTGTTTCTTCAACTTCCAATCGTCGAACTCATAGAACATTACCTGACTCAACATTTCTTCAAGGGATTTAGCGCTTCGGTTAGCTTATGGAGCGCTATTTTGACTCATATTCTCATTTAGGGATCTAGCCAGCTTATAGAGTGTAGTCCCAATCTAAAGCTTCTTAAGCTTCTGCTTAACTCCTAAAACAGTCCTAATTTATAATCTCCTAAGGATTTAGTAAGCTTATGGAGCTCTATCCTAATTCAAAGTTTTCTTCATACTTTCAGGTCTTAGCCAGCTTAAAGGACGCTTTGACCGCCTTAGTTAGTCAGCTCATTAAGGGCATGACCAAGTTTTTCTTCATTTTTAGGTCTTAGCCAACTCAAGAGGCGCTTTGACCGCCTTGGTTAGTCAGCTCATTAGGGCACGACCAAGTTTTTTCTTCATTTTTAGGTCTTAACTAGCTCAAGAGGTGCTTTGACCGCCTTGGTTAGTCAGCTTATTAAGGGCACGATCAAGTTTTCTTCACATTTTTAGGTCTTAGCCAGCTTAAGGGGTGCTTTGATCGTCTTGGTTAGTCAGCTCATTAAGGGCACGACCAAGTTTTCTTTACTTTTAAGTCTTAGCCAGCTTAAGGGGCGCTTTGACCGCCTTGGTTAGTCAGCTCATTAGGGTACGACCAAGTTTTTCTTCATTTTTAGGTCTTAGCCAGCTCAAGGGGCGCTTTGACCGCCTTGGTTAGTCAGCTCATTAGGGTACGACCAAGTTTTTCTTCATTTTTAGGTCTTAGCCAGCTCAAGAGGTGCTTTAACCACCTTGGTTAGTCAGCTCATTAGGACACGACCAAGTTTTCTTTATTTTTAGGTCTTAGCCAGCTTAAGGGGCATTTTGACCGCCTTGGTTAGTCAACTCATTAGGGGCACAACCAAGTTTTCTTTATTTTTAGGTCTTAGCCAGCTCAAGGGGTGCTTTGACCGCCTTGGTTAGTCAGCTCATTAAGATACGACCAAGTTTTTCTTTATTTTTAGGTCTTAGCCAGCTCAAGGGGCGCTTTGACCGCCTTGGTTAGTTAGTTCATTAGGGCACGACTAAGTTTCCCTAATTTTTTAGGTCTTAGCCAGCTCAAAGGGCGCTTTGACCACTTTGGTTAGTCAGCTCATTAGGACACGATCAAGTTTTCTTTATTTTTAGGTCTTAGCTAGCTTAAGGGGTGCTTTGATCGCCTTGGTTAGTCAGCTTATTAAGGGCACGACCAAGTTTTCTTTATTTTTAGGTCTTAGCCAGCTCAAGGGGCACTTTGACCGCCTTGGTCAGTCAACTCATTAAGATACGACCAAGTTTTTCTTCATTTTTAGGTTTTAGCTAACTCAAGGGGCGCTTTGACCACCTTGGTTAGTTAGGTTATTAACGGCGCGACCAAGTTTTCTTCACATTTTTAGGTCTTAGTTAGCTCAAGGGGCGCTTTGACTGCCTTGGTTAGTCAGCTCATTAAGGGTACGACCAAGTTTTTCTTTATTTTTAGGTCTTAGCCAGCTCAAAGGGCGCTTTGACCGCCTTGGTTAGTCAACTCATTAGGGCATGACCAAGTTTTTCTTTATTTTTAGGTCATAGCCAGCTTAAGGGGCGCTTTAACCGCCTTGGTTAGTCAGCTCATTAGGGCACGACCAAGTTTCCTTCATTTTTTAGGTCTTAGCCAACTCAAAGGGCGCTTTGACCACCTTAGTTAGTTAGCTCATTAAGGGCATGACCAAGTTTTCTTCATTTTTAGGTCTTAGCCAACTGAAGGGGCGCTTTGACCGCCTTGGTTAGTCAGCTCATTAGGGCACGACTAAGTTTTTTTCATTTTTAGGTCTTAGCCAACTCAAAGGGCGCTTTAACCGCCTTGGTTAGTCAGCTCATTAGGGCACGATCAAGTTTCTTTCATTTTTAGGTCTTAGCCAGCTCAAGGGGCGCTTTAACCGTCTTGGTTAGTCAGTTCATTAGGGCACGACCAAGTTTCCTTCATTTTTAGGTCTTAGCCAGCTCAAGGGGCGCTTTGACTGCCTTGGTTAGTCAGCTCATCAGGGCACGATTAAGTTCTCATTATTCTGTTTAGAGATTTTTGCCAACTCACAAAGGCACTACCCCTTGCTATTCTAACCCTCGTCAAGCATCTTAACGTTCCTTAAGACAGAGTTGTCCTGAGGCAAAAACGGTGTCTCTTTTGTATTTGTGGCAAAGTTTTGCTCAAATTTCACCACAGACACTTTATCTATGATTTAGGTATTTTTTCTATAGTTATGCACCTTATGTATGATTTATATATCTTTTTTATGGTTTAGGCATTTTTTTCATGATTCAGACATTTTTTTCCGTGATTAGGCTTATTATCAATAGTAATTGTCTTTTTCCCCATAAAACGGCATGCTTTCCATGATAATTGCATATTATCATAAAACTTACATTTTTTATTTAGGTGCTTTAGGATTTTTTTTTTAAAGTTTTGTCATATGGTTAGTTTTTCCTAAAATTAAAAAAAAAATTAACTTGGAGTCTTTTTGAAAAATTAAGTCTTTAGGTTTTTTTTTTTTAATTGAAAATAAAAATTAGGTTTTTATTTTTTTAATAAAAATAATTTAGTTGAAAAACATAAACCTGACCTATTTTTCATAAATCAAAATTTGTTGTCCCATTAAAGTTTTTCTCAAAGATGAGAACTACAGTTGGCTGAATCTTGATTAGTACGCATTTAAGTACCTTCTGGGAACTGTAAAATATATATCTTTTAAATTTATAATAAAAAAATCATAAAAATAATTTTCATGCATTTTTCACATTTTTGCATATTTTTGCACCTTTAGGAAAATCATAAAAATTAAGGCCTATTAATCAGTTTTTTTGTAATTTCTACATGCTGACATTTTCTTAACTGGTTAGCCTCCGAGTTCAATTCTCTGGTTAATATTTTTTGAAAATTACTTTTTTAGAAAATTTGCAAGCTAGTAACCTAGTTAGGGTTTTTCCACCTAAAAACCTTAATCTTATTTTTTTTTACCAGTTTTATTAATTGGCAACTTTAAATTATTTTTCAAAATATTTTTTTAAACATTTTTTAAAGAAATAAAATATTTTTTTCCTTAATTTTATGTCGAGTAACTTATATTAAGCAGGTTGAGTTTAGTATAGGTTAAATTAAGAAAAACTGAATAGGGCTCAACAAAATTAGCAACTCTATTAAGAATACTTAGTGGGTTAGCTATGTAGTAATTTAAAAAAAATTAATCAATGAGCCTTTGCTCTTCTCATTTTTCTTTTAATTTTAATTTGTACATTATTTTATGTAGTTGTACTGACCTTTTTTTTTTTTTTGTGATGTAGGTCCACTATAAAAAACCCAGCCTTATTGGCTTAAGTTTAGAGAATTTAGGGGTTTTATTTTATTTTTAATGCCACATATGTGTGTTTAGACATGGTCAGACTTAGGTCACCTCAGGAACCTAGGACTGTAGACACCTAATTTTTGCTCCTTTGTAATCCTAATTTTTTATTTTATTACTTTTTACAAAAAGGGTCTTAATTCAAAAATAAAAAATAATAAAAATTTGTAAAAATGATGAAAATAAAAAAAAATAATAAAAAAAATAAGAAAAGGAAAAATTATAAAGATTTTGTAAATTTTTAGAAAGTAATCCATATTAGGGATAAATAGTTTTAGCTTAGTTTGAATAATCATTTTAGAGAGTCATGTGGTTTAAGTACAATTTAATTGTACTAAATGTCAAGGCACAGGCCAATGGCCTAACGGGTAAGTATTGAAGCATCAGATTGGATTTAATTTGAGGTCTTAAGTTTGAGTCTCACTAGGCACTTGTCTTTTATTTTTTTTATCTTTTACAAGAGCGAGAGAAATAAATGGAATTCATATCTAATTAAAATCATTTGAATCTAGTTTGATTTTATTAAATCGGATTTGAATTAATTTAGATCTATTTTAATTATTATCAAATCGGATATAATAGATACAATAGATATTATTTGGTTTAGGTTTCATAAATACACACCCTCATCAAATAAGAAAAAAGGGAATCCAATTCGCCAACTCTGTTCACAGTCAAAACAGCAGCATGACTGGACAGCAGCACGATCGAACAACAGCATGGCTGACTCTATTCACAGTCAAAACAACAGCACGACTAGACAGCAACACGACTAGACGCACGACCAAACAACAGTACGACCAAGCAACCAGACACACGACACCACCGCAGCTTCACAATCAACCCATACTCCATCGACGCCCTATGACTCAAACCTGACGCCTAACACCCATACAACAGTACGCTCCATCAAACACTATATAGCCACATAACACCATCGTAGTTTCACGATCAGTCCATCCACCATTTAGCACATTTACTCGGCTGTGATTCCTCGCAACAACCGACGCCTCATAATATCCTTCACCGAACGCAACAAATAGTAGCCACACGCAATCAGGTTCGATTTCTATCTAAGTTTTTCTAATTTATTATTATCATATTATATTATTATTTTGTTAGGACTTTAATAGTTTAACATGGTGTATATGTGTGTGTGTGTGTGTGTGTGTGTTAGTTTAAGGTTCTTCTTTAGCATTAGTTTTCTTTATAATATAAATTAGGTACATTATATTAATTTAAGTAAATGTTTATTTAATAAGTAGTAATATAGATATAAAGACATATGCATATTAGATAAGGGATTGTTAAGATTAGTTTTTATTACATATATATATTATTATATTAATTATACTTTATTAGTTAACATAATATATAATATATGTATATGTTAGTTTAAGAGTTTTAATATTAGTTCTTATACCAGTGTATCATATGAAATTAATTTATTTTGATAAATAGTCATATATATTAGTATAGGGATTGTTAGGATTGGTCATATCTTAAGATTTGGTTTATTACATCGAAAGTTGATTTTCTTTAAATAGAAATTAATAAAAGACCCTTTTTAAAAATAGGATTGTTAGAGCATTTTTTTTATAAAACAAAAACACTCAAGAGTTAGGGCCATTTTAGATTTTATTTGAATAAACTAAATTAGTAACAACGTAAATTTAGTCGGTTTTCAAAAATTAAAATAAATCAACACACTAAAATTTTGGAAAAAACTACAATCGTTTGATCTCGACTAGCGGGTACGTAGGCACCTTCGGGGCGATGATAAAATATGTAGAAACTTAAGTTCTTTTTTCTTTTGATTTATTTATTTATTTATTTTTAAATATTATAATTAGAAGAATAATCCTAATTTTGGTAAATAAATAGTGGTACCCGTTAAGGTTTAATAGGTTAGCTTTCAAATTCGGAACCTTCTGGTTCTTTATTCAAATTGAAATCAAAGACTAGTAGCCAAATTGTAATCAATCCACCCAATTGATTACAGTTTCTTTTCTTTTCTCGACTTCGATCGGATAGCGACTCCAAAAATTATTTTCAATCAAAAACCGGAATTTCTCAATTTCTTTAGTCAATGATTAATATTAAATGGGTTAAGGTTTAGTATTAATCAAAAATGGAAAAATTAATTTTAAACAAAAGAAACCGAAAAATCAAGCTCGACAAGGACAAACTATCATTATATAACCCTCAGGTCATTGGGGTCTTTACCTATGTTTGGCAGTGATAAGCAAGCCCACTTATGCTTCGATGTAGTCTAGTAGGCATGTAGGCATTTCTTTGGAAATGCTTGAGGCTATAGAGCTTAAGATCTGTAAACCCTACCCTCTTACATCATTTTAAAATAAAAAAGAGGTTAGTAATTTCTAAACTAAAAGGGTTAAAAAAGAATTATTATAATCTGTGGCCAATTAGGCTTTATTTTCGAAACTTAACATATATATATATATATATATATATATATAAGTGTACATGATCTTTATTTAAAAAAAAAAGAATTTTAGAAATTTATACACTTATATATGAAAGTGCGCATGAATATTGACCACAAGTTTATAATAATCTCATTCTTATAATTTATTAATTATCGGCCTTTATTGCATTGCATACATGTCTATCATATTATACCAAATTTTATACCTTATTATGTATGTACATGCTTGTATTTGATCTTGTAACATATATTATGTGTTGTATTTTTATTTTACAAATAAAAGGTGATGCAATGAAAATTCAAGACACAACCTACTAAATTGTATTGAATCTTTTATGAGTTAGCAAATGAATAATAGTACGACGCTTTAAAAAAAATAAATAAAATAATCAGGGGCAAGAAGATGTAATTTTATTATTTTTTCACTTCACATAGTGGTTGTACAATCATTTCCATGTAAAAAAAAAAAAATTTCCTTTGTAAATTATTAAAAGATATTTTGCTTTTCTAAAATTTTCTTTATGCTTTGTCCACAGCTGCACTCATAGAAAGATTATAAACTCAATAAGGGTCTAGCCCATTTGTACTCAATTGATTTTAGTAAAATTGCAACTTTGAAATTTTGTTTAATAAATTATTGCATTACTATGCAGTTACTAGTCCTGCATCTACATGGGTTTGTTTTACTTATATGCTATTTGTGTATTTATTTTTTTTTTTTTGTACTTGTTGTATAAAAAATTTGTTCAATAACCGATATGTACATAAAAAAAAAAAAAAGACAAGTGAAAATCCTTCAAATTGTAAATATTTATTACTCATGATCTGTAAATAGTTGTTATTCCTATATTGTTCCCTGGTCATGTTTTTGTAACATTAGACACTCCTTTGATACAATTATCACTCTTTAATTGTCAATTGTCCTTTTGTAACTTTGTTGTCCTCATTGTGTCGTATTTTATATGGGTTTTTTTTTATTTTTATTTTTTAGGCAATGTTAGCAATCTAGTCATGTATAGTACAGGTTATCTTTAGTTTCCATTAATAAGAGGGGTTTTCAAAAGTTTTTTTTAGTTAATATGTCATTACCCTTGATTGTCAACCTTATAAAAGAGTCACTCCTTCTTGTCAACTCTATAATTTTTTTAGCCATTCTAATAAGTTAGGAGATGTCAGTTATCTTGTTTATAACATAAATTTTTGTAATATAAGTGTTTTCGAACGCCTTTTAAACAAAAATTTACCAAAAAAGTTATGAAATTTTCAAAAGAAAAAAATCTATTAATGAGTACAGATTTTATAAACTTTGAGTTATTACTTTTGAACAGTTAAGCCCATTATTGAAGCCTATAGCCATTCATTTTTAAAGTTAAGACAACTAATAACAATGACTCTGACCTAAGCTTAATCCTGGCAATCACTTATTTTGAGCTCAAAGCACTATGTAGCCTATAAGTTAAACCCGATACTAAGGGCCAAAAGGGGAAAGTACATTGGAAATTGATAATTGAAAATGGTGGAGACATAGCCTATCCTCAAGAAAAGCCCAAGCCAAACATAATCTTTAAAGAGAAGCCCATTATTAGACCTTTTCAAAAACCCTAAAAATAAAAGCCTAAATACGAACAATAGACCTCCTCACCTATTTCAACTCACTCCAAGCTAGAAAAGACCGAAGTACACAACTTGCTCATCTACACCGATCCTCTCCAAGCTTAGAAGGTCTTAAACACTCACTCCATAAAAACTAACCCATCCACTCCAACCTTAAAACTGAATACAAAGTTTGTCACTATGAATGAGCTTAGGCTAGGAGACAATAAAAGGACCTATTTAATTGAGTCTAAAAGGGAAATTTTTTAAAGGCAAAAGGCCATATGGTCCGTTGGGGCATCATAGAATATATAGTCTTATCCAATCAAATTGGGGCAAATAAGAGCAAACAAAACATAAAATGTTTCATCATCTAACTAACAAAAGTATCTCATTATTTAAAGAGTTTAGAATGATAAGAGGCAAGGCTCGATCCCAAACATTGACAAAAAAAAAAAAAAAACTTCGAGAGCTGGGAGACATGAAAGTGAGGATAAGACTCATTCTTTAAAAAGGGTCTAACTTACATGTGATACATAGATTGAGAGGATAATAGGCATCCATTTCGTTACCCTAAGCACTTTTATCCCTTGATAACCCATTTGAGTCTTGAGGATTTTTTTTTTTTTTGAAAAAATAAACCCTGTCGAGAACTACCTCATACAAGGCCAATTAGGAGGTTAAGATTATTGATTTTAAAGAAAAGGGAAAGGCTAACTTGCTTTAATTGTGTCAATTCATGAGTAATAATTGTCACAAATAACTTATTTCTTTAGAATGAAGAAGAGATTTAAACCGTATACACCTTACTTTGGTCCATACTCTCATTCAAATACCTCAAGCCCATAGACTCTTCCCAAATACTCTAAAGTCATGGACACTTCACTGGGCTTATACACATTGAACTCATGTTTCTGGGGCTTTGACTCTCTTCAAATAGAAACTCATACATGTGAATGGTGATCACCTTGGCATAAAGAAGAAAAAAGAAAAGAAAAAGAGAAAAATAAAGAGGAAGAAAAGAAAAAAAAAAGAGGAATAAAAGAAAAGGAAAGAAAAAAAAAAAAAGAGAAGAAAACAAAAGCAAGGTGATTGAATCCCAAAGGACAGCTAAAAAGGGCTTAGGACATGAATATCTTAGGAAAGTTATGTTCATAAATTCTAAGATAAAAGATTTGAGTTTTCCCATTATACTTCAAAGCACAAACTTGAGCAAGAAATTTCAAGTCCAAAGGAATGTAACTTTAATTTTATGATCTTACCCACTATATCACAAAACTCATCTAACTAAAGAAGTTGATTTATCTTAAGCAATGGTTACTCGTGAAACTGGGGCAAACTCATCTTAGTGTTTCCATTAAGGTTCTTGACTTGTAAACTCGGGTTGAGATATTAATTTTTTCAAAATTAGCCAAACACATCAATATGCCTTTTTGTTTAAGCCAATGACCAAAAGCCTATGTTACAACCTTAAGAAAAAGACCCATCAAATCAATCAAAATGTATCATTTACAAGATGATTGTAATTTTTGCAATCATAGTCGAGAGAAAAAACAAACTATTTGAAAGTGTAATGAAGTCCTCTTGGACTAAATAATTTAGATAATCGTGATACTTTTTCTGGTATGAAACTTATGGATGAAAAAGTCAAGTATGCCTTAAGGGTAAGGGAACCACTTCGCCTCAAAATTGAATGAGAATTCCCTATAGTAAGAAGAGCAAGGTGCTTAGTTGAAGTTTTTTCCCTATTCCCTCAATATAGTGGACAAGCAATTAAGGATGAAAAATGAATGACCGATGAGCTAAAAGAATGAGCATATTGCTTATCTGTAACATTCAGAGTTGGTATAACTTCGTTACATATAAGCGAGAAAAAGATTAACAGTTTTTTGAATAAAAGTACTAGTTTTTTTCTTAAAGATTTAAAAAGTGAAAAATTTGAGAATTTGCAATGTGAACTTTAATTATCCTTGAGTTAAGAACTTCAGTAATCCCTCAAGGAAATTTCAAGAACCTTAGTGATCCTTTCGAAACTTTGGTTACCTTAATAGGAACCTTAATAATCCTTTCGTTAGAAACTTTAGAATCTTAGTCATCCTTTGGTATGAGGAAAATTTAAGAGCTTCAACCATCCTATGAAAAGATTATTCAAGAGCCCTTGTCATCATACAAAAAAGCTTAAAACATCTTAGGAATTTTTGGAACTTTATTTATCCTATGTTCAGAGTTTGAAAAGTTTCATCCTACAATAAAGAATATCAGTTATCTAAGGATTAAAAGAACAATTAGCCATGCCTTCAAACCTTTTTGTTAAGTTTTTTTTTTTTTTTTGAAAGATCTATCCTTTCGAAAAGTCATTTTTTCTTTTAAGAACATCAATTTTTTGGCATAGTGCTTACCTTTATCTTTTTGCCCCGTCCTTTCAAGACAGATTTCCTCATTTTTTTTCTTTGTCCTTTCAAGATAGGTCCCTATCTTTTTGCTCCATCCTTTCAAGATAGGTTTCCTTATCCTTTTGCCATATCCTTTCAAGACAAGCTTCCTTAATCTTTTTGCCCTATCTTTTAAAGACAGACCCCTATCTTTTTACCCTATTCTTTCAAGATGGGCTTCCTTAATCTTTTTGCCCTATCCTTTTCAAGATATGCCCCTTTATCTTTTTATCTTGTCCTTTTAAGACATGCCCCCTATTCTTTTGCTCTATCCTTTCAAGAAAGGCTCTTTATCCCTTTTGCCTTGTCCTTTCATGATAAGCCATTTAATCCTTTTGCCATATCCTTTCAAGATAGGCCTCTATCCCTTTGCTCCATCCTTTCAAGATAAGCCCTTATTCCTTTACTATGTCTTTTCAAGATAGGCTCTTAAATCTTTTTCCCTATCCTTTCAAGACAAGCCCTTATTCCTTTTTTCCCTATTCTTTTAAGATAGGCCTCTTTATTCCTTTTACCTTATCGTTTGAAGACATGATCTATACTTCTATCATGTCCTTTTGCCCTATCCTTTCAAGATAGGCTCCTATCTTTTTTCCCCATTCTTTCAAGATGGGCCACCTTAATCTTCTTGCTCTGTCCTTTCAAGATAGACCCCTTTACTAATCAATCTGATTTGAAGAGTTACTCGTCATTACTCCTTACTAAAAGGAATAAATAAGAGTTAAAGGATAATAAGAACACTAAGGTTGCTTAAAGAGAAACTCAAATAAATATTCTAATAATGAAGATTAATTATCTATGTACATTTGGTGGAGGTTTATATACTTGTCCCACTAAGATTACTTTACATATATGAAAAGACAAAAATGTATTTTACAAATAGGATACATAAAACATGCTAAAAAGAGTAAAAGAGATAAAGAATATTCTGTATAGAAAAGTAAATAATCCTCTTAGAATGTTGTTCCAGAAGACACGTGTCGTATGGTGGCTGGTTTTCTTGAATTATATTATAAATTGGAAGAAATTAAGAAAAGAGGGAGTTTATAGTCAAAGGCTGACCTAATTTGAATCAAGTCAAAGCTCAGTTAGCCATTCGCAGTATAGTAATCAACTTGGGCTAGGGTCGGACATTATTGGTTGACTTAAGAGTTCGACTCTGATAGTCTTGGGGTTGTCTATTTGAATATTGTCATGGTATAGCTATTCAGCAAGATCAATGTAGGTGACAACTTGATAGTCAGGTCGGTCGAGGAAGGAAACATAGAGGTTGGGATAGAAATTCTTATCTTGGATGGGGCTTTGAATTAGTATTCTCTGAGTGAATCCCTAAAGTCTTCTAGCTTAGCTACGTATGATCGATCTAGAGGGCTGATTCCTATCACTCTCTCAAAAAGAAAAGTGGTTTTTTCACAAAAAAATAAAAAATAAAAAATCAATGAGTTGTTAATAGGTATGGATTCCTACTAGGAGTAATGTCCAATAGTACAAATAATGACAACCTTGATGACACCAACCCTATAGAAGTGAGGATTCATTCATTAGAGCAAACTATGGCAAAAGTGACTAAACAGATGAACTTCATGGTTGATAGCATAGCCTTACTTAGAGCAACAACACCAACAAATAAAGAGCATCAACATAGGAAGAAAGCTATTGAATTCCCAATAGTGAATCTATTGTTTGATCTCGATTCTATTGAGGACGATATAAGAGTGGTCAATTTAGGACCAATTAAGTCAAGGCCCAATTAAGACGGTTTTAAAGAGTGGGAAAAGAAGTTGACCCAACAAATTGATGGGAGGATGAAGGTATTTAGAAGTCATGATGAATTTAAACAGGTTAACATCATCAACTTTTTTGCATATGATATTGAGGACTATCTTGAAAAATTCAAAGTACCAACATTAGAGAAATATGACTAGATCGAATGCTCTAAGCTCCACATCAAGCTATATCTATGTAAGATGGCTCATTATACTAAAAAAGAGCAACTATTAGTTCAAACATTTCAAGACAACCTCACCAGGTCAACTTTATCTTAGTATGCCTAATTAGATTTAAAACATGTTAATAGATGGATAAGTTAAGACGAGCATTCTTTGAACATTAAAAATTCAATGTGGAGATAGCATCATTTATTTGGGACTTAAACAATATCAGGAAGGATGACGATGAGTCCTTTCAGGAATACACTCAAAGATAGAGGGGCATGGCGGCTAAAATCACCTACCTTTTATCAGAGAAGGAATTGACTGAAGCATTCATTTAAACACTGAATGGATCGTATTTTAATTGTCTCTTAGAGCAATTAATCACTAGCTTTGCAGATGTAATTTTAACAGGAAGTCACATACAGGAGGAATAAGAACAGGAAAATTGGTTGAAGACTTAAATTATCTCAACAAGTCCCGAAACAACTGTAAATTCAATAGACTTTGAAGTAAAGACGCTCGAAAGGCATCTTACTCAATTTTGATCCCAATAACTCAACTCCATCAATTGAGAGAGGGAGGAATGCTAAGCCATACACCTCCTCCACCCATGCACAAGCTCTAAAGGCCAAATCTTAGCCTACCATGTAAATATCACATGTGTCCAATGGGTTATTTTATAGAAGAATGCTGGAAATTGAAACACAAGATTCAAGACCTAATTGATACTAAATTACTTCAAATAGACTTTATCAATCCTAATGGACAAAAGATTAAGGTAAATGTTCCTTCATACATCAACATGATAAGAACATATAAATGAAAGAGGGCATGAGTTTAAGTCATAGGAAACCAAAGTGCTACAATAGAAAACAAAGAATGAGGGGCAATTATTGAGGAAGTTCAAGTGCTTTGTAATGTTAGGGGCTTCTTAAATAAAAGTTCTTTATTTCTTAAATATATCTTAGTAAAATTTTCTATTATTAGACAGATGAACATACATTTTTGGTATGTCATTTTGAAAGTTTAGAATGAAAAGAGGCAAGCCAAATTCCAAACACCAACCCTTAGAAACACTTAAGAGTTGGGTGTCATTAAAGTGAGGATACTGGACTCATTCCTTAAAGGAAGTTTTTCTTGAATTCGATACTCGAATAAAAATGACATTTGGCATTCATTTTCAATTTCCTAAGCACAAAATCCCTTGTCAACTCTGTTGAGCCTTTAAATATAGTATTTTCTAAATTAAGCCCTGTCAAGAACCACTCCATAATGGAGTAATTTTGAGGTTGGGGTCACTAAAAAAGAGAAAAGGTTAAAACTAATTTATTATTGGTCTAGTCACTTCAATCTAACTGTAATTATTACTTATGGATATTTCCTTTAAGATGAAGAAGGGCTTCCATTCGAAATATTGTACATAAACCATATATACCTTGAGTCATACACTAAAAGAAGGGATGATCATCTTTGTCTTAGAGTAAACCTTAAAAAAAAAAAAAGCACAAGAAATAAAGGAAAGAAAATAGGGGAGGGGGCGAGGGAGGAAAAATGAGAAAATTTGAAAAGTCTGTCAAAGAAGAAGTCTACAAAAACAAGGTGATCAAGTCCAAAGTCTTAAAGCTTAAAAGGATTGGGAACATGCACCTCAAAAGGCCTATTCCTTGAAATATAAACCCTTAAATCTGAAAATCCACTCCTCTTGCAGACTAAGGCCTGCCTATACTTCCATCCCTTCTTAAAGGTCCTTTTTGAATGGAGAAAATAACTTATACTTGATAGAAGTTACTTTTTAAGTTGGGCCAAGTATAATTTTAGTTTTACCTATAGGATTCTTGACTTGTAAACTTAAGTTGAAGAGATCTTCTTTCATAAAAGACCATTTCATTAATATCTTGTTCTTGAAAACTGATGACCAAAAGCCTATATTACATTACCATCTAAAAAAGACCTAATAAATTGATTTAAGTGTATCACTTGTAAGAGAAACCATAATTTTTGGAATTATAATCAATAGTGGAAATTTGAGCCAAGACAAGGTAAGGAAACCCTTTTAGACTAAATTATGAGATATCATTATTGTCTTCAAGAAAAGTTATTGCTCCCATGATTACCCTAAGTGACATCGAAAGATCACTTGCCCTGAGTTTGAAAATAGAGTAGCCCAAGAAAAGAGGACCTCTTGAAGACGAGATTGTCATGCGATTTGTGTAAAATCAAGAAAAAAGTGAATTGTTAATAGCTTGCATATATGAAGAACCTAAACGTGTTAATAATTCTCAAAAGAAGAAGAAGAAGAAGAAGAAGAAAAGGAAAAAAGAAGACTAAGAAAAAAAATAAGAAGAGAAGTGAAAAGGATAAGTTTTCTTTAAGTCAATTTGAAACTGGTCTTTTTATTTAGCTTTGACTATATTTGGCCCTAGTGCCGAGTTTTGTCACTTTCAACCTTTTTTTTTTTTCCAAGATCTTATCCCAACATGAGTCCTATCTTGATTCTTTTTCCCACTCGATTGTAGTTACCATTTTTATCAGATTTTAAATATTCACCTAAGTTTAAATAAAAGGGACTCTATCCCTAACGTCTAGTCTAAGGTTTCCAATTGAGTTTAAAGTCAATTTTTACTAATTTAAGTTATAAACAACCAGTTCAAGTTTAGTCTCTCTCTCTCTAATCAACCTTTGGGATCATTTTTGTCCATTCTATGGACTATATCCCGTTGTCTAATTCAATGGACTTAAGGAAGCTATCTAAGAGAGGAAAATTTTCAAATAAGTTAAAATTTGATCAAATTTAATTTGTGATGGTTTCGCATTTTCAATACACCCATTAATCTAATGGTGCTAAACCCATTAATCCAAGATGGTATTCAAGATTTTGCCAATACCCATTAATCTAAGATGGTGCTATGTCCATCAATCCAAGATGGTGACTAAATTTTTTTAAAATTTATCAATCCAAGATGATGCTAAATCCATCAGTCAAAGATAGAGATAAAATTTTTAAGATCCATCAATTCAAGATGGAGATAAAATTTCCAAAACCCATCAATCCAAGATAGAGATAAAAATTTTTAAAATCCATCAATCCAAGACGGTGATAAAAATAGCAAAACCCATTAATCCAAAATGTTGCTCATTTTGGTGTTAAATTTAATAAATTGGAAAACTATCAATCCAAGATGACTATTTAAGATTTACTTTGTTTTCTCTAAAATAACCATATTTTGCCTATCATACATCCAAGATGGTACCTTTAGGTTTCTAACCAACTCATAGAGTATTATCCCATCGCACATCTCCTTTAGGGTTATAATTAACCCATAGGGCACTATATCATTTAATAAACCTACTCTTATGTTTTGGTTGGTTCTTGAGAGTGCCCTATTTCGCTTTTAACAAATCTTTTATCTTGCACCAAATCTCCGGTGAATCAAATCTAGAATAATTGGCTAGTTGTAACACTTCTTAAGACAAGCAATATTTTTAAGATAAAAATGACGTTTTATTTATCTTTGTGGTAAAATTTTACTCAAACTTTACCGTCAAGAAAGGCAACTATAAATACCATATTTTTATTTGTACTGCAATTAGAGCAATACTCACTATGTTTTATTGTTATTGGTATTATTATTATTATTATTATTTACTATCCATAAAGGTAATGGTGATTATAGAGTTGATTTTTAAGCTTTGAAGAGTTTCTATTCTAACTTTAACCCAAATGAGAAAGTTCCAATTTTCTAGATAGTATTTAGTTGCGATTTGTCAAATTCATGTTTAATAGCCGGGTAACTTGGGCTGGGCGGGTTACATACATATTTTCTATAAACGTGTTCAAATGAAGTCTCCATCGTTTGGACCAAAACCAACGGAGAGCTTCAATATATTTCTAATTTTCTCGATTATAAACTACAAAAACAAGATCACCAGTACATATAAGACGTTTTTATTGACTGTTGTCTGCCTTAAGCATATGAATGAGGTCAGGTCAAGTCACTTGCAAACAGAAGTGATGGGAGTCAATTCATGTAAATTAACCACTAGTTTCCACCGAACAAGCAAACATATATTGGATTCGTCTGTACAACGCATGATCCCACACCCAGTAACATTTGACAAAAAAGAGAAACACCCTCCCTTTGATATGTTTGACTAATCAAATCAACATCTTCTTCATCCTCACATATATTAGAAATTTAATTCCTGTTATTAGCTTAAATATGAACATTCTTTGATTTTACATTTTTATTAGCCTGTGAACCATAGGTACATAAAATGATATAAATATGGAAAAAATATTCCATTTGGAGACATTATAAAAATAATTGATAAGATTAACTCTGTCAGATCATCAATTACAACTTTCTTATAAAGATATAAAAAAGAAAATGGAAGAAGAAGAAGAGTAGGATAGTGCAGGTTTGATTTAGGCACTCCATTTTTAGCAAATTATAGAAGTAGGGAATAATGATGAGTGACATACACCTGTACCCCTAGACATAAAAATAGGAGTATCTTTTTCTTTTCTTTTCTTTTTTTTCCTTTTGTTTTGGTTCCAATTTGAGGGGCCTCGGTCGGCAAGCGGGGAGGGTATTTGTATTTCCTAGGAAAGTATTGAAAGACAAGTGCTGTCACTGTTACATGTTGGTTATCGTGAGACTCGTTACAACGAGGGAGGGCCTCGTGGAACATGTGTAGCGCTGTCGATTGACACACAGCTGTACCCGCGATTGCTCCCGCACCCCATGACCACTAGCAATCGATTTTGGGTTTTCCTTTTTCCTATAATATAAAAAAAAAAAACAAAAAACAAAAAGTCTCACCTAATGTCCCTGTGACCACTGAAACCCAACCCCAACCAGCGCCGTGCGCCCCGCCCCGCGCTGCCACAAACCACCCCACCCCCCCGCTCCCTACACATATCACACAACACTACACTTTGCCCTCTATTTCTAGACTCTTACTTCTTCTTGGATGACTCCTACTCCTACCGATATTGTTTTTCTTTTAATTTATAGTCATTAATATTCTATAGTATTGTTGTAAAAATGTAAACGGATCCTTTTCCTTTCACTAATTAGATATTTTAAATAGGTAACCATATATGGATTTAAATTCTTTGTATTACAAGTTCCATAAGTTCATGTTAAACCTAAAAAGTCTTGGGCTGACTTGTTTAAGCTCAACTAAAGCGATCTTTCCTTGACCAACTTGCTCCTCAATTTCTGAAAAATTGAATAAAAATTGTAAGTACTTTTGTGTCTTATACTTTAAATCATTATATGGTATTTATGAAATCAATTATTAGAGTATTGTTCCTTTAAAGACAACTAAATTTATTTTTATATTTTTAACCTGCTAAAATCAAATGGTGTTTCGAGGGCTACAATCTTAAAAGTAATACATACATACTGTAACTGGATTTATAAATGACTTGTTCTGCCCAATAAAAACGAATTTCATTCATAAAAATGAAATTATATCAATTTAAAATTGAAGTTAAATAGAAATACTCCCACAAATAATATTAGTCCATCTGTGGCAATTATATATTGTGTCGATTTCCTATCCCTATAGGTACTTTTACGGTTAATCTATAAATGACACATTAAGCTAAAATAGTAATGCATTATCTATTTTTGATTAAGTTTGAATACATGACCATCTTCACCGTGCAATATACACTTTTTCTTCCCTTTTTTATCAAATAAATTATACTATTGCAATAAATGCAGCTATTTTAAACCTCCTGCCATACCTGAATCATAAAACATGCACTAATTTGGATATCATTGCACATCTTCATATTTGAACTACTTCTTTTTTTTTTTTTTCAAACACAAACGTTAATTTCAATTAAAACTATCTATATACTTTATGACGTAAGTAGACTATCCCTATCAAAGTGGCCAGACGAATTTAAAAAAAAAAAAAGAATAAAATTGCAAATATGATTTTTCCAAAAAAATTTCAAATAGAATCTATAATACTGTATATAAATGATTTTGGAATTCATACACATTAGACGAATTTAAGTGAAAAATTATTGAAAAATACTATGATTTCCTTAACTTGAAACCCAAATATCATTTTGCCTAAAATCTAAACAATGAGAAAACTCAATACCTATAAGTAGAGGTATGACAATTAAGCCATCACTTGAGTTATGTTACAAGTATAGTTGAGTCAAGCTTAAGCTAGTTGAAAGCACATTAAGTTGAGCTTGAGCTTCAACTCTATCAATTCAAGGAATTTGTAAGACTTATTAGATTCATTAGACTCATTCAATTCAAATATATAGCAAATTCTATTGAACTTGAATCCAATCAACATTAAGCTTTAAATTTAGCTTAATTAATAGTCAAGCTTGAATGAGTTCGAATTACAAGTGATTAGGTAACACCTGTAAGTCAAGATAGAGGTTATAATGTTATTCCACCATTTACCAACATGTGATTAATTCATCTTTAGGCATCTTTATGTTCTAGCAAAAGTTTTAGTAACTAAAATTCATCTGTATTATTTAAACCTTAACAAATTTAAGTAAATACCCTTTGGTATCTCTCTTTTCTCTTCATAAAATTCCATTAAATGTCTTTAAAAGTTCATATTATTTAAGGTCATGAAAATAATTACATTAGATATTATAGTAAATTTATAAGTCTACTTAACTACACCTTCCATCCACTATCTCCTCTTTTTTGAGCAATGGTTTTGCTACTTAACTACTCCTTAAATCCACTATCTCCTTCTTTCTCATGTGGTAGTGTTGGTACTTAATTGTATCTTACATTTGCTATCTCCTCTTTATTTGAGAAACAATTTTGCTTATAATATTGACGTAAATTTTGTGTGTATTTGCTATTTCTTATGTCTTAGAAATTGGTTTATATTGAATTAGAAAGCCATATCAATATTTATATTGTGTAATAATTAATATTTATGTTGTGTTATTAACATTTTCTATATGTACAATTATCTATACATTTAGTAACTACTATTTTATATTTTAAATTTGATTATACCACTTAATTAGATTTTGCACATATATTGTGGGCACTTGCATTTGTTAGTTCTCTTTATACTAGCAATTACACATATATAGCGTAGCATGTAATATATGAAATGTTCTCTTATTTTTGTGATAATAATTAGTTAGTTAAATGTTATCAAAATCCTATCATATTACGCCTAAATATTCAATTTCTTGAATCCTATTCCAAGGCTTTTAGGGTAAGAACAGGAAAAGTGATATCGTGGAAAATTAGAAGCACCTAATCCCTTCTCCAACATTACAAATGCAGAAAAATAAAATAAATCTGATTTACTCGATAAACGGATAAATAATTTCCTTTATGTAGAGATCAAATAGGTAAGTCTACACTATCTAATCTACGGAATGATTATTGGACCCGTTAGGTAGTGCTTTAGTCGATGAGTCCACCTTTAGGAATCTATGAAGAAGTAGAAGAACCTAATCCCTTCTCCAACATTACAAATGCAGAAAAATAAAATAAATCTGATTTACTCGATAAATGGATAAATAATTTCCTTTATGTAAAGATCAAATAGATGAGTCTATACTATCTAATCTACGGAATGATTATTGGACTCGTTAGGTAGTGCTTTAGTCAATGAGTCCACCTTTAGGAATCTATGAAGAAGTTGTCTTCTCAATCACCAATGGAAGACTCTATGTAAATAAACAAGTGTTGTATATGTAGTCAATGCGAGACTAAAATTCAACCCTCACATAACATGTTACCTTACAAATTAACTTGGACTTGGTTTGCATCTCTACGTAGTTATTTTAAATTAAGATAAATTACGTTGATAATTCATATAAACATTTTAAATGATATAGATATTCCAATTTTTAAAAAAATGTGTGTTGAATTATACTTGCTTACCTTCAAATGGAGAAGGATTGGAATATTTATAGTTAGGATTCCATGTTTTAGCCAACTCATAGTCTGCAACCTAAGATATCTTGTCTTAGGTTTTGAAGGCACAAGATCTTTTAATGCGGCTAGGGTATGATTGCCTTGGGCATAGACAGTTGAGCGAAGTGGACCATCAATAGAGAGCTCCATCCATCATGTCACATTTATTGGATTGTAGATGTTTTATAGATAGGCATGTGTCATTGTCACCGAGGCTCATGAACCATACAACTTGGAGGTCATGCCTGCTCTCTTAGAACTACTTTAGAAGAGTTAACTCATGAGGGAGCTTAGCCCAAGGCTAAGGGAGATCCCTTGAGTGTTGAACAGGATAGCTTATGAGTCGAAGCAGACGACTCGACCAAGCATGGGAGTCCATGTTCAAAACTGACTATAAACAACTAGAATGAATGCTTTACTCTACAAGATTTTCATTGTACTTGGATTTAGCACTAGCAGATATTATATGCATGAGAGCAAGTACTTGCTCTTTATATCTAAATCTAACTTCCTATTTTGATGTATACATAGAAAACTAACAAGAAGAGAGTGGAGTTATCTAGTTTAATACTAGTTTCAGTTCATTAAACACTTTACCAAAATATCCTTCTTCAAAATCTATGTGTCTATATTGGGGTGTTTTAGTAAAATAGAAAGATATAAGGAAAACAAAAATGTTAAAAGTAATAAAGGTGGAATTTGTCGCTTTAATATTATGAATAGGTTACAAAAATTTGAATTTCAACATTTTTTATGTAACGCCTTTTCAACATCCAACATATCACTGACTCTTTAATACACTTAACATTTGGGGTGAAAAAATAATAAAAGCACATAAAAGTTTTGTGGCTCCTTCTTTTATATCAATATGTATTTGCCATTTTATTTTAAACTAGTCATAAATGTAGATATAATCTAATATTTTATTTATCATAAAAGAACATGTTAGAAATTATTTAAGTAATATAATTTATGAAAAATGAATGAATGATTTATTGACCATTTAAAGGGAAAAAGATTTGAAAACTCTATCTCTCTCTCGCTCTTGTTAATACATTTTGATCACTAAATTATATATAATATATGTAAATTATATACAATATATAATTTTCATATAAAAATGATTTAAAATTAATTATTGCAAATATTAATTTTTTATAATAACATATAAAAGGTAAGAACTTCCGCAATCATATTAAAAATATATAAAAGAATCGTGAAAATGCATTAATAATCATAAAAAGACGAGATATGAAAATGAAAAAAGTTTCTAAAATTATATATTATAAACTAATTTATCACTAATAGATTTCTTCTCATTAATACCATTGTAGCATAACTAAATAAACTTTATTTTCATCCTCCATATTTCAAACAATTTGAACTAGAAAATCAGTTGTGAAAATAAACCAATGCTGTGATGTGACTGGCACTTGTCCTCATGTACAGGAATCAAAGGTGGTGGTGGATCGAGAAACCTTTTTGGACTCCTAAATGCGAAGCCAATGGCACCATTATAACAATTGACAGCTAATAATGTACGCTAATTTCGACAAATCATAGTCGTTATATGCTGATTTTCATGAAAGTTTTGGTTGTTCTTTGTTGGAAAAATGAAAAGAAATATAACGTAATACTTTACATAAGCTTTACATGGACAAATTCAAAAGACAGCATAATAAGGCTTGTTAATTTATTTAGGATCTTTCAGCACCATTTTCAAAATCTCTCATTAACCTACAACATTGACCAAGCAGATGTATTTTTTATGCATAAGACTATATGGTGCAGTAATATATGTTTGCTGCTAACAGCCCAAGACGCTATAAATGCAAGACTATGATTAAATGTGAGTAAAAATAAAGTATAAGATATGGTTTCTAGTTTTAGGTTGATTTCCATGCAATGACTTCACATATATATATATAGATTTATGAGGAAATCCTTGATCACCAAGAATGTGATTGTATTTATTTATCTATTTGAATGTACCTTCCATTAAATTAAACGCATCAATCTATAGCATCTAAAAAGTTTTATATAGAAAAATAAAAATTTATATGAGTTATATTTTCTTACTTATGAAAAAATCAACAAAGAATCTAATTTTATATACAACCTGTTCTCTTTATTTATTCATTTTTCCTTGATTGGAGCGTGTATTTTGAAATGTATGAGTCCTGAATAAGGAAGCAGAACAATAATTCAATTTGAGGACAGGAGAACCGCTTAGAGCCGCGCGTAGGAAATAATTGTTGGATCCTACTTTGTGTTTGCATCGAGTCAGCTTGACAACAAAATTGTGTGTTCCCAAGAGAGCCCAGTTCATGAAAGTAAGTACAATAATAAAAACAATTATAATATATGCAAGTAGATGTTTCTCGTTTATCTACAGAGAAGCCACTTGCAAGCCAGTCCATTATATACGCAGATCTAACAATATAATTATATATTTCTCATATATATATATATATATATAGACACAAAACTCTGTACAGACCAACAAAAAAAACTGCTAAAATCAAGAGAAAGACAAGTCATTAAGTCAAGCTCAAGCGGCATGGAGTCCGGGATCCTTGCTTGACACAGTAAGTTGTTTTGTTAATTATTCTTTTAATCATTTCTCTACTAAATCTTGTTGTAAAAGATCAAGTGCCAAGTCTAAGATGCCCCTTGGTTCTGGGGTAATCTGCAAGCGGATGTAAGTCGGCAAAGTCAATTAAGAAGCTTATATTATGGCTATGTAAAAGGAAATATATATAAGAAGACTGTGGTTAAAACTTCATTTCTTTTGGATTAAAATGATATATGCAAAAAAGGTATTTGTGTAGGATAGAGTTTAGTCCAGGGGATGATATTCCAACTAAGGTACATATATTGTAAAAGCGAGATTGATGATTATATTTATAAAAATTATAGAGATTTTAAAGTTCAATTTAGATTCAAAAAAGTTTATAAAACTTTTATTGTTTATATATTATTAAAATTGTCATACCCTAAATTAAAAAGTCATAACAATCTTATCATATAAAACAACCTAAACTAAAGACTAGTCATTTTAGCCACTAACGTAAGTATACTTTAGATAAAGTACTTACCACTTCCTTGCTTTGACCTATCTAATTCTAAGTGTAATAGACATTAACCTATAATGTAGCATTTTTAAAATAGTTTCGGAAAATAAAGTTGTGGCTTAAATGATCAAGAAAATCAAACTTTAAAAATCATTTGAAATACAAAATCTCAATTTCAACAAAAAGTTTAAAAAAGTAAATTGATATGAGAAGATAAAGTGATTAGTAAAAAATTTATAAAAGTTCACATGTTACGATGCATAATAATGAAATATCTGGCCTCTAACAGCATGAATGAAAATGTTAAAAGGGAAAAAAAAGAAAAAATGAATCATCTTCAGCTAATGAAAGATAGCACTTACTTTTGGACAAACTCAAAGGTATAAACAAGTAAAAGCTGAGATAGCAAAATTCATCTTTAACTTGAGCTTGAGACCATGAGTTTGAGTTGGACTTTATAATGCTCATTTATCTTGTTCTTGTTTAAAAAAGAATTTCCGTTTTTTAACTCAAATTCGAATTCCACGTGCACAAAAGCTTAACTCGATTTTAATTACTTTGGCGGCTCATCGATCAAAATACTGTGGAACTGGAGCTCAACTCCAACTTGAGTGGCATAAGCTCAAGCTCCACTCATCTTGATTAAAAACACAGCAAATATCGACCAGATTTTCACTTGATTTGCGGGAAGGTTTGATTGAGTTACCAAACTAGACAAACCGCACCAAGCTGACTAAATAGATAAACAGAGCTAAACAAGCAAACGAATTAGTGTAGTAGTTAAAGTCCAGGTCGGATTTATAAATACCATGAATCCAATCCAACTTATCAGCTACATTATATAGACAGCGTGTAGTGTAGTGTAGGAGATGAGATACTAAACCTCGTTCGACGGTAGATCAGTTTTAACAAGAAGTTATTTCCACCTCTGCCACGGTTTTCGGAAGGCGGAGGGGAGGACTGCTGCCCGTCGCCTGAAGGTTCAGCAAGATCGGGTAGGCCAGAGACTCCACCAAGACAACCATTGCAAAAATCTGCTGAAGATGAAGAAGGACAAGGACCATAATATGGGGGAGACCCCGGGTGATTATTCAGAAATTCATCGTCAACATCGAATGTCATAAACTTGAAAACCATGTTGTATCTTATACCACTGCTTCTGTTATCTCAAATATACAAAACTCTACTCCCTTCAAAATTTGAGGATATAGAGTTGTGAATTCTGGAAATTATGTAACTTTGACGACTCTTATGGACAAATGGGCAACCATTAATGAAAAACGTTGACCAGTGACTAACTATTGAGTGAGTCAACTTATTTATTTAGTAAGATGATTAGTAATTTCACGTTAGCATTTGTTTACGGATATATCTAAAAGGCTAATATTATAATAATATCATATAATATTTCAAAATTATAAATATAGCTATGAATTATAGCTTTAGGAAGAAATAACTTTACAAAATCCATTTCCATTTAGAAGTCTTTTGATATTTTTTTAATTTAAGTATTAGTTATAGCAACTATATAAAAGATTTAAATAATTTGAGATAAATTAGGATTTCGTTTTACAACGGTCTGTATATTTGTGTTTCTTACTTAGTCGGAGATTTATCACCTATAATTCATCTCAAATAATTAATTTAACAAAACAACATTACTAAATATATTTAATCAACTAATACAATAAAAGCAATTTAAAAATGCATAAAAGGAATCTACCGGTTAGCGTTTAATCCTCCACAACTCTAGTGTGGAGTTTAGACTTGACCGGGTTTTCACTATTTTTCCGCCAACCCAAGGCCGGGGGTTGGCCGGGGCTTTTTTTTTTTTCATACTTTTTTATTTTTCCCTTTTTTGGTTAATTTATTTAATTACTATATATAGTATATATTTGTAAAAGATAAATATTATTATTTAAATACTTTTGAGGTCTTTTGTTTTGTCTAATAACAAAACAAATTTTTATATTACTCGCTCGGATCATACACAAAGTTTTAAGGTTTGTCCTACTTTTTTAAAATGGACTTTTCTTCCTTTACGCAACGCAATGCCAGCATTAGCATCGTCATACATTTCCCATACGGAAGTCCTGCACCAAATTTATATATACTATCCGTATCATCATAATTCACGGTCCAATGTATGCTATGTGTATTTCCAAAAATCAGCTCTAGCATTAAAAGCTCCAAGTTGTAGATATCTGATGCTTGCGATTGCCATGCCTCTCTTATGTTTGGACCGTATGAATAACGGTAAATAGATTCTCCCAGTTTCAAGGTGTAGCAACCAATTTCCGACACACAGCCATATCCTTGAGAGTTCATGGAAGATCTGAAGTTCCCATTACAGAGTTTCCCACCTTTTTGTTTGTGGATATAAGCAATACCTCTCGCTGCACCTATCACAATCTTCCGTCGCTCTTCCCAATCTAAAGATTTTACCCGGTCTGCATAGAAGATGCAATCTACTGAATATAAAATACATGTCATAACATAGTTGAAAAGATTCAGAAAAATATATAATTAGTAAAATCTAAATTTTTATCTGATTCTTGGACCAGCGAGGTGCACATGAATGTTGGGAAAATGAAAGTGAGAACTTCAACAAAAGAAATAAGCGAAATCATTGCTATTTTCTCATAAGCAGCGTGACAATAGATACCGAGTTCTAAAGAGTTATAGTCCTTGTTCCATCAAAATTATATACATCTTAGGTATTTGAAGGATAGAGGACCTTTCATCCTGATTTGGGATGTCCAAGGATTGGATGAACTCTTAATGATCTCAGCAATCTTCCCTTGTTGGGGTTTTCAGGGACAAACCAGGAGCGACATTTCATATTAAAGAAAGTAACATGTTCATGTTATGTCAATGAAGCTATCTTCCAGTATATGGAATTCTATATGGCCCTGGTCTTTCTAGACCATCTGCACAAGAAACATACATCAATCTGGACCAAACTCATTCATGAAACAGGTTGTTAGGTAACCCCATAGAGTTAAAGTGGCCATTAAATGGGTTTATAGGTTATCAAGACCCAGAATGATATATCAATAAGACTCGGCAGTAGGCTGCAATTTTATCCCAGAATGATATATCAATAAGACTCGGCAGTAGGCTGCAATTTTATGTTGATTTCAAGCCATGTTGCCTTGTCATGCCAAAAATCACCACCCATAAAAATGTCCTCATTTAGGATAATCTATTTGTCGTTAGTTAGGGGGAACCTTATATTAGCTTTTTCCTATAAAAAATCCTAACCTGACATCTTTGGCACCATCGAGTGTGCTATAAAAGTTTTGTTCCTAATCTCCTCGCAAAATAAGCTAATCAAGGAATATTACAAACCAAATGGAAAATGGAAATGAGATCACTTTACCATGAATCATCGAAGAGACACTTCCTGGACTATAGTAATCATACAGCATGAACGTATTTTGGCTTGAAATTAAATAGCCTTGAAGTGCCGCAACATTCTCATGCCTAATTTGCCCAAGCATCTCCATATGCTCTCCGAGTTCTGCCATTGTTGCATTTCCATTCTTCAATCTCTTAACAACCACGGTAGTTGAATCCTCCAAAGACACCTTATATGATGACGGATGTGACCCTTTCCCAAGCCTTTCAGACGATGCCCTTAGCAAGTCTTTAAAAGACTCATATCTCCATCGATTTAACTCTGGAAGCACCTCAGACTTTGCCCTTAACAAGTCCTCGAGGCCAAATGCCCAGCTACAATCGTCAAAGAGCACAAGCTTTCTCTCCACCCCTAAGAAGCTGCCATTTTCTTGCTCTGTTCAAGCGCCTTGCTTGTCATGAGACTTCAACATGGACCTACTATCATCCCCTCCGTTTGAATGATATCTGGACATTGTCAAATGTGGAGAGTCAGATGGAACCAGTGAGTTTGCGGTGACAATCAACAATACAGTTCACGAAGTACATAAGTAGGATTAATCTCTTAATTACATAAAGTAACCACAATAACGGGAGGATACTACTAGTGATGTAGTCGTAACTGGTTTTCACATATGGTCAAAGCGTCAGAAATCAGTTTAGTTTAGTACCTTTTGCTTCTAATTCTACAGTATAATAGCCAGAAGAATAAGTGTCTGAATCTCTGTGCTGTCGTTTAGTTTCATTTAAATGATTGGTTCATTTGACGGATTTTAATTCAAGTCTCAACCTAGACGTGATAGGGAGTATCAAACAAAAAATGCTAAGAGAATGCTAAACAATAAGTGTAAAATCATACCACATCGAATGAGTTTAACCTTATCAAACAGAGTTGTTTTTAGAACTAAATATGATACCTTTGCCGTATGAACATGTGGTGAACTGTTGACGTGACTATTTAGCATATTCTTGCATATTAAAAAATGTTACGCTCAAACAGTCCATAAAAACCAGATGTATATTAGAATTTTCTTTTAATATGTTTTAGGATAGTTTGAGGTATTTCTTTTAAGTTTATCCAATTCTTGAACATTCTTTGACTATTTACTTGCTTTCTGTTTATGGAGTTTGCTCCCTATTAGTCACGTATTGAATCTTACGCACAAAACTTAGGAGCATCCCTGATGTTACTCGTTCAATTTCTTGAATAGTTTTCAAGCCAAATTTGACTAGGGCTACTATTATAATATTGCCAAATTAAAATGGTTATTCATCATTTGACCAACTATACATTATACAAATTTCAAGACAATGATCCAAACATCTAGTCTACTTGAATGAGAGTCCACAAACCAATACAACTTCCGAGATAAGATGTTTTAGTCAATGAAATGAAATCACCATTATGTTTTCGGGGCCATGTAAGACAGAATCCAAGAAACGACTGCTTCAATAAATTCAATGACAAAGAGGCTACACCGGTTGTTACAAAATATTATTGTAAAGCAGAGGAGTGGCCAAGTTGAACTTGAGTCTACGACGCAAAAGAAATTGCAACTTCAGATGCGGCTGGTGGAGTTAGAGCTAGAGTGATACAAACTGAAAGATTAATATAGAGAGCTAAATTTAAGTTTGGGCTTTAAACTTATTAATTAATTGGGTTTGACTTTGTAAACTAAGGTGACGAGATTCAAAAAGTCGAGTTCAAAGATCTAAGATATTTAAGGGAGTTTTAACATAGTAGACTTGGAGTAGGGCAATTGAAGGCATTGCAGCAAACTTCTGATACACAACCATATCCTTGAGAGTTTATGAAAACATTGGATGAAGTCAAGTTCTCATAAAATAATTCCTTGCCATTTTGTTTGTGGAAATAGGCAATACCTCTCAACCATGAAAACATTGGATCATATAATTGGACTCCTGTTCACACTCAACAAATAAAATTCCATTCAGGAGAATTCTAATTCTTTCCTCTGTGAAGGAAGAACTCTTGTTCAAATATTCATGCGGTAGAATTCTACAATAACGGTATCTAATCCTATTAAGTTTATAGGTTTCTCCATGGTTCCCTAGTAATTCAGGTCTAGAGGGATTGGTCGTCTGGCAAAGGATTAATTCGATAGCCCTAAACCGCTTGTCAGTAATTTAGGAATTCTTTTCTATATATACATTTTGAATTCGTAATCATCTTATATACACAATAAATACCTTGAAAAGTAATACTGAAGGTTAGACGGTTCATACTCAAACTTCATATTGATCATATGAATAGTGCTCGAAAATTTTTGCCTGCTTGATCAACAATATTCAGTCTGATTTCCAGGAATATGAATTTGGGCATGAGCCCTTGTATTACTCTCTGCCACATGATTTAAGTCGATTCTGTCTTAGGTATGCAGCCGCTGGACAAGGAAGGCGTTGTGACACTAAATGCGAGTCCCAACCCATCAACTCTTATTATCTTTTTCCAAGAGACAAACTCGAGCACATTTTAGGTGCACCAACGCTCGCTCTAACACGATAGAGAGGGCCATGACATGAACACCTTTTCACTATAAAGGCAAATAAAAAAAGGACAAATTTTTACATGTACAACTAATCCGTACGCCTCACCTAGACATAGAATGGATAGGAGAGAGAAAAATTCAACAATAGGCAAACCTGTAAAAAGAAAAGACAACTAAACTTATGGCACAGCTAACTTTACACAATTTCTACAGCCACTGCCAAAAATGTGATCTTCAATTTCATTTCTTGGGTGGAAGCTTCGCCTTTGTTCTCATGCTCGCTCTTTGCACAACATCCCATGCCTTTTGAGGGGCATATACACCTTGTTGAGATGCAAAAAATGACTCGTACCCGGGAGAGTCGAAAGCGAAGCCGGTGTGTTTTGACATCTCACGAGGAAGTTTCTCTCGTGGCATTTCGACCCCTTTGTCGCCGCCATTTTGTTGCTCAGTTGAAGTACCTTGCTTGTCATGAGACTTCTGCATGGACTTATTGCCATCCCCTCGGTTTGAATGATATCTGGACATTGGCAAATGTGGAGAGTTAAAAGGAACAAGTGAGTATGCTGTGATAATCAATAAGACAGCTCATTGAGAACATTATTAGGATTAGTCTCTTAATTGCATAAAGCAACCACAATAACGGGAGGATTCTACTTGCTAGTGACTTCGTCATAATTGGTTCCTACACATGGTCAAACTGTCAAAATATCAGTTTAGACTAATTATATGGTATCAAATAATTGGTTCGTTTGATTGATTCTTGGATTAAGAATCAATCTGTAAACAATAAATGTAAAATCATATTACATCCAGTAAGTTTGAAGTTTTTAAACGACTTGGCCGTAGAACTAATTATGATACATTATTATACTTGAAAAATCCTTAGATTAGTAAACTGAACTTTTTAAACCATCATCTAACCAGATGATTCGAAAGCTATTGTTACTTTTCATGCTATTATTGGGTAGGGATACTGTATAAGCTTGATAACGGGGTACTCTAAACCCATATAATCAAATATCTAGCCTTTTAACTGTCAAAAATCATTACTTCTGGACGAACTCAAAGGTATAAACAAGTAAAGCACAGATAGCAAAATTCATCTTAAACTTGAGCCTGATTTACGAGTTCGAGTTGGACTTTATGAAGCTTATTTATCTTGTTCTTATTTAAAAAAGGATTCCCTTTAGAACTTAACTTCGAATTCCACGTGCACTTACAATCAATTTACTTTGGGGGGCTCATCCATCAAAATACTATCAAACTTGAGCTCAACTCGAGTAGCATGATTCAAACCACAGCAAATATCGAGCCGATTTTCAATTAATTTGCTGGTAGGTTTGATTGAGTTACCAAACTAGACAAACCGCACCAAGCTAACTAAATAGATAAACAGAGCTAAACAAGCAGACGAATTAGTGTAGTAGTTAAAGTCCAGCTCGGATTTATAAATACCATGAATCCAATCCAATTGATGAGCTACATTATATAGAAAGCGTGTAGTGTAGTGTAGGAGATGAGATACTAAACCTCGTTCGACGGTAGATCAGTTTTAATAAGAAGTTATTTCCACTTCTGTCACGGTTTTGGGACTGCTGAACAACCTGAAACGGGGCAGAGAACCGTTGGCCGGTGGCTGAAGGTTCAGCAACATCGGGTAGGCCAGAAACAGAGACTCCAGCAAGGCAACAATTGCAAAAACTGACTGCAGGAGAAGAATCTGCTGAAGACGAAGAAGGACAAGGACCATAATATGGGGGAGACCCTGGGTGATTATTCAGAAATTCATCGTCAATATCGAATGTCATAAACTTAAAAACCATGTTGATCTTAATACCATTCCCTCTCTTATCTCAAATATCTTTTTTCCGTGTAAGATATCAAGTGCCAAAGCAAAACTCTTCTGATTTCGATTAGATACTTGGAGTTTCCAGAAAGGAAATTATGAACCTGCGTTGACGAGTGACTAGTGAGTGAGTCGAGCCAATGTATTTCTTAAGACAACTGGAAGCCGCGTGATCACTCTGTACCCTACCGACAATTGATTAAGATATTCCGGATTGACCGGAACGTCAAACTCATATTGTGGAGGAAGCTTCCTTTTAATTACAGACGACTAACAATTTAATATTTTATAACTTTAATTATAAGATATATTCAAATGTTAATTTGGTAAAATAAATCAAACCTATCAATTCTCAATTGCAGCATCTAATTATATATTTGTCATTTTTTATCACTCTTACTTTTGCTATTTCTATTTTTTTATTTGCCTATTATTTTAATTATCGAACATTAATATTATTTGAAAAATTCATTACATTTTTTATTTAACCAATATTTTAAAAGACTTTCTTTTGAAAATTTTATTATAGTTTTGATTTTACTAATATATATTATCTGTATTCTTCTATATTTTTTGGAAATGAATTATCGAAATTACTTTAGGTAAATTTACAAATTTAATGGTTAAGATTATCTCGATTTTTTAATTATCAAAAATATCATTATGATGTTATTTTTTTCCTTGCAATATCAACCATTAATTACACATGTTTACATTTTAACGGAAAAACTTTAGAGAATCTAAATCCATATTTTTTAATCCAAGATTTTTTTATATTTATTATGGATTTCTTTATGGTCTTATCTACTATTTTTACGGAATCACTACTACCTTCTATCGTTACTATTCATTTCACGCTGACCAGCACACATAAGTTCACGCTTATGTCTACTGCACATCGATCACCACACGTCGATGTCTAATTAGTAAATACATGCCTACCATCGCCACCTCATTCTTTAAACACTGCCATATCACCACTAAACACTACAGTGCTAGTACTAAACTTAGTTTTACTAATCACTTTCATACAAAAGTTGAAACTCCCATTCAATTTGGTGTTTGGAACATTCTATAGAAAGTTGGTTTGAGCACTATTATCAAAGAGGAGAATACTTGACGCGAATTCTCTAGGACCCAAATCCAACCCATGCATAAGCCGATTCAACCTTACTAGTTAGACGGTTTTGGATTCTTTTCTCTTTTGTTTTTTTTTTTTTATGATTATTATTATTGTGGTTATTTAGTTGTTTTAATTAGTTTCATAATGTTAGTCCTTTTTATAATTTTGTATTTGCTAACTTTTTTTTTTAATGCAAGTACTTAGTTTTAGTTTTTTTTTTTTAATTATTGTTAGCTTCATTAATATTTTGTACTTTTAATATGTAGTATTAATTTTTATAAAGTTGCATAATTTAAATGGTTTATTTACATCAAATAAGTACTAACATGGTTTATTTTTATTTATTTATTTATTTTTTGCATGTTTAAGTGTTAATTCTGATTAGTTGATTTTTAGCATGTTGTCATTTTTTTTAAATAATAAAAATATATTTTTGTGTAGATATTTCATTTTTTAGAAATTTCACATTTGCATAAAAATTGCATATTTTAGCAAGTTGTCATAAAAATTGCATTTTTAGGCATTTAGGGTTTTTTCAAGGAAAAAAAATTATTTTGTCACTTATTTAGTTTTCATAAAATAAAAATCTTTAATTGGTTTTTCTTTTTTATAGTTAGGTATTTTTTCCATAGTTTAGGCTTCTTTTTCATGATTTAGACATCCTTTTCATGATTTAGGCATCTTTTCTATGATTTAGACATTTTTTCGATGGCTAAACATATTATCAATAATAATTGCATTTTTTCCATAAAACAGTACGTTTTCCATAATAATTACATATTAGCATATTTTCATAAAATTTGCATTTTTTTCTCATTTAGGTGTTTTAGGATTTTTTTTAAAGTTTTGTCACATAGTCAATTTTTCCAAAAATGAAAAATACTAACTTAGAGTCATTTTAAAAACTAAGTCTTTAAGGTTTCTTTAATTGGTTAGAAAATGTAAACCTAGCTCATTTTCAAAAATAAAATTTATCAAGCCACTAAAGCTTTTTTAAAAACAGAACTACGTTAGTTTAATCTCGACTAACGAATATATAGGCACTTTCGAAATAATAAAAAAATATATATATATATAATTTTTTTATGTTTTTTCAAAAATTCGAAATAAAAATTATTTAAAATTCATCTTAACTATATTTTTGCATATCTGTACATAGCTTAGTATTTTTAGAAAAATTATAAAAAATAAAAACCCATTAGTTTTTTTTTTTTTATCTTTACATGATGAATTAGTTTTAATAAGATTAGCCTCTGAGCTTAAATTTTCTGATTTAATTTTCTTAAAAAATAATTTTTTTTTAGAATATTTATAAACTAGTGGCTAAATTAGGGTTTTCGAGAAAACCCTAATTTGACTTTCTACCAATTGAGTTAGTTGGCGAGTTCAATTTTTTAAATATTTTTTTAAAGGAAAATGTTTTCTTAATGTAATATCAAGTAATTTATATTAAGCGGGCTAGAATTAATATAGATTAAATTAAGGAAAATTAAATTAGGGCTCGATAGTTCAACTAGAAATTATATTTACTTAACTTGGCATACAATTTGTTTTCCCTTAGTTTCTATAATGCCAATGATAAATGCTCTATATACTCCTCCTTGGTTTTCGAATAGATCAAAATATCATTAATAAGCACTACGATAAATTTATCCAAATATGGTTGATAAATGCGATTAATCAAACCCATGAATACAATTAGGGCAGTTGTCAAATCAAAAGGCATCACCAAAAATTCATGATGACCATATTGTGTTCTAAATGTAGTTTTAGGAACATCCTCCAGCTTAACTCGCAATTGATGATATCTCGATTTCAAGTAAATTTTAGAAAACACAATTGCATCTTATAGTTGATTAAACAAATCATCAACGCAGGGTAACAGGTACTTATTCTTAATGGTAACCTTATTTATTTCCCGATAATCTATACACAATCTCATTGTACCATCTTTCTTCTTTAGAAACAATTGTCACGCTCTGAAGCGGCAGAGTCGTAACAACCCCACCGTATAAACCATTCTAAGATAGAAGTTGGCCTTACAACCACTATCCTAGACCTGATCTACACAAGGCATCCATGACTAACCCGCTTTGAAGTAAACAATTTATAATTTAAATAAATCATTTATCTAAGAAAGTGAGGAAATATATATATATACACTATAATTCAGTTATTACAATTAAAGTTTACAATATTTCTCCCTAATATATTTCCTAGTTATTACATTATTTAGAAATGAAAAATTCTAAAGTAAAAGCTTAAACCTTAAAAATATGTGCTTATTCTTTAAATGTTTTTCCTCACTCCCCAAGATCCAGCAGTTGCTAGCTTTAAAGTAGTTGTTTACCGCTTCTTAGCCAACACCTGCACAACTTCTATAGGGATGTGAGCAACCACAACTTAGTAAGTTAGGATGGAGGACTTAAAACTATACCATAAACATAACAAGGTTATCAACCAACTTATTAAGTGCAATATATGTTCAAGCAAATGCCATCGCATGACGTTGTCCAGCTCATCGTGAGATTAGAGAAATTGCGTCCGCTCTAATCCAGGTTGAGGAGTTGCCGTTAATGCAACAGTTCACGACCAAACCCAAGCTTGTGCAATGGAGACCTCGCTCCTCCTGCGACTACCTTCGAACCATTGACTTCACCCTCGCCGCGACCTCCTCACCTATCACTTAGTTCGACTAAAGATGAAGAAGGGATCCTTTGCAATCCTGCGCTATCCTTTTCAAAGGGGTCGGTATTTGGCTGGAGAATCCTAGGTTTCCCCTAATGGGTTACCATATAAGTCTGATTATAATTGCAAGTCGTATATTTGATTAAGTCCAATTTAGGGTGATCAATCATTTCATACAAATCACACAATACAAGCTAAAACAACAAACAGAATCATAGCATCACTCATAATCAAGCACATGCACACAACAGACTATCTAACAAGCACAACCAAGCATAATCTCAAGCCTCCAAAATACAACATCATATTAATCCCAACTTAGCTCGACTCTTCGTTCACTCACTCAAAGTTCGACTCGCTCAAGCCATCGCCGATAATCCCTATAACACAAACGTGGTTTCAATTTTTCATATAACTATTATAGGTTCGTTTTATCCTATAATGCTTATTATTATGTTTTGTTTAGGGTTTAATATACCTAATTATCTAGGTCTTAAGTTTTTTACAATTATTCTAGGTTTGGGGTTAGGTTCGAGTTCGGTTTCTGTATCGATTTCTAAATTAGATTCTAGTTCAATTTCTAAGTGTTGTTTTATATCCGAACTCCAAAAACTTGTTTTTACTCATAATGTGAGTATTTTATTATATCCAGTATACTTAAATCCTTAATAGTGTACCGAATTTACTGCTAATATAAGAAATTTTTACATTTTTTCATATAATTATATAAATTCAAGTTTTCTATCAATTTTATTATATATCCCTATTATTTATATAATATCAATTTCTATCCTAATATTTTCTATTTATTATATTTCCAATAATTGCGTATTATATACTATTACTTATTATGTACATAATACACATATAATATTTTTATCACTCTAATTACTATCTCCCAATATCAATTATCATTTCAAAATGTCTAAATTCATCATAAATCAGATTTTATATCTAATTACCCTAATTTATAAAATTAACTTAAAATATACTATTTTTCCCTACTACTCATATATTACATAATTAACCTAATAATTACATCTAACACCCTAAATGCTACAAGTATCATACTTCATCAGATTTCAACATCCTAAAACTTATAATTGTTCACCAAATCAATAATTAACTATTTAATTACTTAATTAACCCTAAATTACTCATTTTATACCTCATTTTAAGGCTTAAAAATTATCTAAAATTTTCAAAAATTAATTTTTAAAAACGAGCTTCATAGCACTGTTCTATATCATCTAAGTAGTCTACACAAAAATTTTGGGTTCAAAACTACACTCTTAAGGTCATTTATTTCTAAATCGAAACATGCTCGGTTTTACACGATTTCTTAAGGACCATATATTACGGGACATATTTTCATCAAAATAATATTTTTTTATAAAAAATACATATAAAAATATTCTAGAATAACAAAATTTATAATTTTCTAAGAATATTTATTATTTTTTACAAAATTACATAAAATCGGGCTGGAAATCAGACTCACCGGTCTAAGTGGCTCCGGCCAACGTCGACCACCATAGCCTTGTCGACCGGTCTGGGCGCTGCCACCACCGTGTGGTGGTGGTAGTCGTCCACTCCCAGCTGCTCATTTGGTGTTGGTTCTCCTTTAAGGCCCCAACTATACAAATTTTCTTTTTTTTTTTTTTTACCAGAATTTTTTCTTCTAATTTCGATGCTCCTAATTTTTCTCTGATTTTTAACTGTCCAAATGAGCTCTGTGATTTTTTTCCTTATTTATAGAGCTTTGTGGTAATTAATGTGTATTAAATTAGATAAGACATTGCCCAAATCCCTTAATTTTTAGCTTTTGTATTGCTCTAATTTAATTGGCTGATTTTTTCCTTATGTTCCCTAGCTGCCACGACCCAATTTTGGATCATTCCTTATTTTTTCTGATTTTTATTTATTTTTTCTTAATTAATTACGAATTTTCTTTAATTATTTAATATTTTTTAGCACATTATGCGTATTTTAAGTAATTACACGTATTTCTACCTACATGTAAATTCATATATAGTAAAAATAAATATTCCTAAATATTATTTAGGTCATTCTATGATTTTTTAGTATATATATAATTTATCTCTAGCAATTCGTTAATTATAGAAATGCATTTTACGTATTTTCGATAAATAACGAATTCTATACTTAAAATTTGGAATTTTTATATTTTTTTATTTTATTGCTTATTTTCTTAAATTCAAACTTACGGGATCATTTTTACTAATATTTCTAGCTTTATTTATAATTTAGGTTTAATCGGATCTTTCAGCCAATCGAAACCTTGAGTGACTAGTTATAGGGCTTACAACAATACCCGTGCTCCCCATGGTGAAACACTTGGAGGAATAAATCCTTTATCTAATAGCTCTTGAAATTGCTTCTTTAGCTCTTAAAGTTTGATGAGTAATATCTAATATAAAGCTTTAAAAATAGGCTCAGTTCCAAGAACTAACTTGATAGTGAAGTCCAACTCTCAATGTGAAGCTAAACCTAGTAAATCCTCTGAAAAGATATCTAAAAATTCATACACTATTAGTATGTTCATTACTTTAGGTGCCTCTTTCTTAACCTCAATAGCAAACACCCAATAAAATTTCTAATCATTATCCTCTTCTTTTATTTCATATAATTTGTCACATATCTCTACCACAACTAAGTTCAATTTGCTTCCACCAACTTTTCCTTGAAGTACCATTTCTCCATCATTTAGAATAATAGTTCTACTTCTACACTCTACAGTTGCTTTACACTTAAACAACTAATTTATTCCCATTATTATATCATAACCTTGTAAAGGCAATATTACAAGACTTATAGGATACTCCTTCTCTCGAATCTTAATTCTATGATCATCTATCACTTCTCAAGTCATTACCTCTTTCCTAGTAGGAGTTCTAACTCTATAAGTTGTATTAATCTTAACCATACTGTTCTCCTTCTCATCCATAAATTTTTTACTTGCAAAGGAATGAGATGCACTAGTATCAAATAATGCAAAAGTAGGTTATCCATTTATAAGCATATTTCCCAGAATTTACTAATACTGTGATTACTAACTAGACTTGCATTCATAAGTCTCAAAATTTAAGCACTTTAATTTAACTTGCACTAAAATTATCATCAAAATAAATAGTATGAGTATATACTTGTCACAAATCCTTCATCGTTTTCTTCTTTGATTCCCATAATCTCCTTAACATTGTCATGTTAGTACTTTTCCATCCAATCCCTAAAATCTTCATCCTCTTCATTGCCCATATCCTCTATAGCAAAGACATATGTAGGTGCAATCATGTTATTAGAACCTCTAATCCTCTTAACTCCTTGTCCAAACTATGGACAATACCTAGAGAAATACCCATTTTTACCACATTTATTATACTTCACCAATTTCATTATAGGATACGCTCGTGACATATGGTTTTGATCTCTACATATAAAACACCTTCCTTTAAGCTAGGCACAATTTCTAGGAAAGTGATTTGCTCTACATTTTTAGTACTTAACATTACCATTCTCATCATAAAAACTCAAACCGAGTATTGACTATGCTGGGCTACTAGCTAAAGTTGCTGGTTTCCTTCTCTTTTGTACAAAACTACTAGTTGCACTAAGATATGATTTCTTGAATGATGAACTAGGTTGATAACTTTTATTGATCTTTTGACTCCACATTGCTTGTATGCTTATATGATTATCTTCCAATTACCTTGCCTTATCTACCACCTCATTAGAAGTGGTAAAACCATAATTGAACAGTTTACAAGACATCGTAGGGTCAAATCCAGTATGAAACAAATTCTTCTTTAATTCAACATTATCTCGATATGAATTAGGTACATATTGCAATAGTTTATTAAACTTTGTTTCATACTGAGTCACACTCATACCTCCCTTCTTAAGTTCAAATAAGTATCTCACCATCTTGTTTTGAATGCTACGGGGAAAATATTCTTTCTTAAATTTCTCTTTAAACCTTTGCTAAGTAATATTATTCCCTAATTGTCTCAATTTCAAGTCCCACCAAACTTGAGTAATTAACTTTAACATACAAGTGCCACATGATAACTTTAAGGATTCAGTGATTCTAAAAGCCTCAAAAATTCATTCAATCTACGCCAGCCAATCATCAACTAATGTTGTCTTACTCATTCCCCCCTTAAAGTAACAATTTGCTTTTATAAACTCGAGAAGCTTATTTACCTCTTGTGGTCACTTCATTCTTTGTTCAGCCACTTATAGCCCTCTATTTCTCGTATTATCGCTAATCATAAGATGCAATGTTCCTTACTGCCTCATCATTGTATGCATACTAGCAAGTAATTGCCCAATTAGTATACCCTCTTGTGGTGGTGGTAGAGGTATCTCTTGTCTATGTTGTTCTCTTAAGGGTGATAGTGCTCGCGGTAGAGGGTTTTGATTTCCTTCTATCCTTCTATTATGACTTCCATTTCTAGCTTTTGCCATATTCACTTAGTATTTATAGATAGATATTTATAAGCTATCCAATTCCTTAGTTTATAAATATTTCATAAATTACCAAATTCCTGTAAATTGTACTTATGTAAAATAGTAATAACAATATCGTTTCAATCAATGTACATAATAGATATAACTTCCACTATTAACTCGATTTTGGTTTTACATCATTATCGTTGATTACAACTTCAAGAACAAAAAGGTACAATTCGATAAACCTTTGAGTACATACATAGGATTTACAACTTGATTACATCACTACTTACATAATCTAATATAGACTCAATATTTACAACTGTACAATACAAAAGACTACATTAAATTTTATTACATCAAACTTGGTTACATCAGACTTGATTTCAACATCTAAACTTGATCTAGAAGCTACAAAATACATCAAAAATCAAAGATACTTCAAAAGATCAAAGATACATCAATTTCAACCAAAATTACTACCAGATCATACCTAAAGATCTAACTAAACAAGTTAGCCAACCGTATCTAATCCTCATTAAATCTATCTATAGTAGCAACTTGATCAAAGAGAACCTACTCTACGTGGCCACCTACTAAATTATCTTCCTCTTCACTTGCAAATCCAAAAGTTATTGATATTACTTCCAAGCTCTTCTGAATCACAATCACTTCATACACGTCATCATTCTCCAACTCAATTACACATCCATTTCCTATCCCCTCATTTTGTTCAGGTTATACTTCTTCGTTTTGTATAGGTCCTACCTCTACCTGTCTTCCTGGTCCATTTCCTATCCCAATTATCTTAGTGTCAGCTATCACTTACATAACTAAAGCATAAATGTCTACACCAAGTTCATCATCACTATCCATCTCTTGTTCTTCCTCTTCGGGTTCTTCCTCCTTGGGATCCTCTTCCTTTGGATCCTCCTTAACATTTACCTTATTCTCTTGATAACTACCTTATATATCTAAATAGGCTTCCTCTTTCGGTTCTGTGAGTAATGGATTTTCTTGTAGTGGTTCTTGTGTCCTAGGCTCTAAATTAGGTTCATTTAGTTCCAAGGGTATCTCTATACCATCTTCGGTTGGTTCTAGAAAACAAAGAAACAGATCGATAATCCCTAATGGATAATGTTTAAGAATATGTGATATACCAGCAGGAATATATGTAATGTTAGTTAGGTAAGGTCTCCCTTCTTCTAACTTAGTTGGAAAGTATCTCAAAGGCATCATCAAAGATATAATCCCCTCTCTATCCAACCATCTCTAATCAAAGTTTGCTATAGTAGTATATCTATTGTATTGGGGCCCTAAATCCATCTCCATCCACGCCCACTAATCTTGTAAGCTATAACCCATTCTATCATAAAATTTATCAATGATCTCGTCAATGGTCTTGAATATATTCCAATCAGCCAGCTCTAATAACAGCCTCTGCATCTTAACCTTATAATTAATGGGGGACTTTTCTCCGTTCTAACTAGACCGTACCTAACTAACTATTAACTCTACTCTATGACCCTAAAATTAAACTTAGGATCGGCTAACATTCAATATACTAAATATTACACTTACTTCTATTTTAGTATATTCAATACAATCTTTATTGCCCACTTAATACTATCCACTCTCACTATGTTCCTATGATTTCTATTTTTTTTTTTTAATTATGACGCTTCAATGTAAGTTCATTAGAACTACGCTTTGTTACCAACCGAAAACTGTTACACTCCGAAATCGTAGAGTTTTAATAGTCCCGCCATGTAAACCAATCTATAATAATAACTGACCTCATAATCACTATCATATATATGATTTACACAAAGCGTCCACGACTTCTCGCTTTGAAGTAAACAACTCAATTAAAATTACTGCTAAAATTTACATAAAAAGCCAAAAACAGTAAGTTGTATATACATAATTATATTTATATTATCTTATAATCGGAGGAAATTTTACATGTTATGATAGTCTAATATGTAACATATTACAAACCAATAGATAAACCTAAGAGTACTAACAAAACACTAAACGACTCGATCATTTAGCTAGTTGATTCTCACTCCCCTATAACATTTCAAAAAGAAATTGACCTCATGATAATTATATTGTAGCATCTCAATCAAAACTTGCAAGAAAATCTATGAGGGTATAAGCAACCAACAGCTTAGTAAGTCATGATGGAGACTTAAAAATGTATAACAAACACAATAAGGTTTTTAAACAATTAATTATATGCAATGTAACATGCAAATACCATCACACAACGTGGTCTGGTCCATTGTGAAATTAGAGTAATTTCACCTGCTCTAATCTGAGTTGAGAAGTTTTCATGTTTATGCAATAGCTCACAACCAAATCCAAGTTTGTACAATGGAGACACCGCTCCCTCCATGACTATCCTTCGAATTATTGCCCTTATCCTTTCCACAACCTTCTCTCCTATCACTTAGTTTGGTTAAAGATGAAGAAAAGACCATTACGCTATCCAATGCTATCTTTTTTGAAGGTATCGGTATTTGGTTGGAGAATCCTAAGAGTTACCTAAAGGGTTGCAATGCAGGTCTAATTAAAGTATTTAGGTCAATTATAATTAATTTTGGTTCAAGGTGATTGAACAATCTCACACCACTTAATTTACAATACAACACCAACACAACATCATTATTTAGCAAGTAATCAAAGACACACAAGCACTTGTGTCACGTATAGAGTGTTTAGTCTTGTTCACAAGTATGACACTTAGACTCTTCAAGTATCTTGAAGAGAGCTAAGTCATCTTTCCCGCAAGTGCTCACAACACACTCAAGAGAAGGAGAAAGTGTTTAAGGAGAGAAGCTTGAGAACACAATGAAATTCTTACTCAATTCACTGATGAGTATAAATGAAAGGAGGTCCCCTTTATATAAAAGTGGCCTCTTGAAATGGACAGCGAAGATTGAATCAATCTAACAGTCTATATTATATTTATATTTACAATGTTACCTACCCTCTATCTACAAAGATCTAGGATCTTCTAGAAGTTTCCCTCCTAGAAATCCTTATTGGATTTAGGCCTTAGGTTCCTTCTTATATAGACCAGTAAGAACCTCCTAACTTTAGGTCTCTATTAAGGGTCAATGACACATGCATGTATAGCTACTTACAAGCATAATCATCTAAAATCCTAAGCCTCTAAGTACTTTAATATAGTACTCCAAAATACAGTGATGTATTGAACTCAACTTACCTAAATTCCTCAATCAGCTTACTTAACTCGACACAGGTAAACTTGTCTCAGCTTGTCTTATAATATAAATACTCTTTTAGTAGTATTTATATCCTTATGACATATAAACTTTAAATTATGATTTGACCCAATTTTCTAAATATATATATTATTTATTATTGATCTTATACTAGGCTAGTTTTGAAATCACTTTTTGAATCCAATTTCGATCAACTTTTAATTACAAGTATTATATGTAAATCTTAAGAATGCATTCTGAACTATAATGTGAAATTAGTCACATTATACTCGAGTATCCTAAATATTACTTTTAGCCCCTAACTAGTGCTCTAGTCTATAAGGTACATTCTAGTCCTTATTTAACTACCAAATTTACTTTCGATGTGAGAAAATTTTATATTTTTTATATAATTACCGAAATTTAAGTTTCATATTAGATTTATAATATATTTCTATTCTTATTATGTTATTAATTTTAACTTAATATTTTCTATTTATTACTAATCTAATTTCACATATTATCATTTTACACATATTTACTACATATTATACCTAATAATTACATTTTACACTCTAAATGCTACAAATGTTATACTATATCAGAAACTAACATCCTAAAAAATCTAATTACCTACTAAATCTGTAATTATCAATTTAATTACTAAATTAGCCCAAAATCACCCATTTTATACATCATTTTAAAGTCTAAAAATTATTTAAAATTTTCAAAAATTCATTTTTGAAATATTTCTTCATAATATTGTTCTACATCCTCTAAATAACCTACATAAAAAAAAAATTGAGCTTAAAACTACACTATTAAGGCTATTTATTTATAAGTCAAAATAAACTCGGGTTTATGAGATTTCTTAAGCATTGTGTATTTCTATATATAAATTCATCAAATTAATATTTTTTTGCTAAATCTAAATACATAAAAACATCAGAATACCAAATTTCATAATTTTCTAATTACATTTAGTATTTTTATAAAATTAAATAATATCAAGTTAGAATTTGACTTATTTGTTCGATCGACTTCCGGCCACTAGTAGTGGCCCTAGAGGTGTTGGCAAGGTTGGGTAGTGGGGGTAGGATGTGGTGGTGGTCGTAGCCGTTGGTAGTTGGTTGTGGGTTCTCTTTCTAAGCCCTAATTGTATACTATTTTTTGTAAAAAAACTTGATTCTCTCTTTCTGATTTCTTTCAAATTTTCTTTGACTCGTAGCTGACTAAATGAGTTCTAGTTGGAGTTCGAGGTATTTATAAAGTTTTTTTGATTTTTTTTTCTTTCAATTTTTAGTTGACATTTGGCCTTATCATCTTCCATTTCACTTTCTATTTGTACAAATTTAATTGATCAATTTTTTTCTTCTTAATCCCACCATGTTACGACTTGAATTCAAACAATTCCTTGATTTTTTTTTGTAATTTTCTTTAATTATTTATTATTAATTTAGCATATTTCGAGTATTTTAAGTAATCTTAGGTATTTTAAGCTACACATAAATACATATAGATTATAAGTAAATACTCTTAAAAATTATTTATGTTATTCTATAATTTTTAATATACATATAATTTATTTCTATCAACTCATTAATTATTAGAACTCGTTTTACGTATTTTCGATAAAGAACAGATAATATGCTTACGATTCAATATTATGATATTTAATTATTTTATTTCTTAGTTTCTTAAACTTAAACTTATATAATCATTTTTACTAATACTCCTAGTTTCATTGTATAATTTAGGCTTCATCGAATGCTTCATCTGATCTCCCTCAATTTTACATATCGAATCCGAACTTCTAGCTGTAAAGCTTACACAGACTTACCATCCAATTGGTCTCTTGAGAAATTTACCTAGATGGTGATTGGAAAAAAAGAAGAAGAAGAAGAAGAAGAGAAAAACAAGTTTCAAAATTGGGTTTCCTAATTAGCTTATTGGGCGGGAGTCGAGTAACACCCCTCAAAACCTTATAGGGTTTTGGAATACCCTACAAGTAATGGGATGGGTATTAGGATTGCTAAACTCATGCTAAACCCGTCTTGGTTGCATCCCTTGTAGTATATGCTCCAGGCTAGGCGAGTGTGCATATGCTACACATGCCTAGCCTAAGCTTTCATGTTTGTTTCTTCTCGATTCTCAATTTTTCTCTAACAAATTCTCCATGTCAGCTTACTTGATGTCCTCACTTTCAAGCTCATTCTAATGTCTTTTTCTTTGCGAGTTAACCAAATTAATGGTGTAATTGCAATGTCCACGTAGCCTACTTTGAATTAAGCCCCAATCTTGTCTTTTTTCATTTATTTAATGGGTCAAATTCGTGGTTAAAACTTGGAAAGAATTTTTACAAAGCTTTCCACCTATGATCAAATGCAATAGTCAAAACTTTATTAGTGACTTTCATAGCTTCTAAAGATTGTTTTAGGAAAGAATGAAAGTTTGGGAACATTTTTTGAACGTTTCATTAATAAAATCTAATTAAAATGCAATAATTTATAATCAAATATAGTGAAATCCCATTAATTTGAATTTTTGCAATTAGTTGATTTCTTGACTTTCCTATTCATAATTGATGCTTCAAATGCTATTAAAAGGTGTCTAAGAAGCATTCCAATCAACAAGCAAGCTTCAAAACACCTTCTACATGCAATAATCTAAACTTTCTCTATCTAGCTTGTAAGATTCTCTTTCTCTCTCTAAAATCCACCAATTTTGGTGGTTGTTGAAGCAAACCAACACTACCATGGGTTTCATCACTCTTGAAAACCCCCAATCCAACACTCCTCTCAACTTTGGCAACCACCACTTGACTTGCACCACCACCACCATTCTCGGCCCATTTGCAACAACTATCGAACATCTACCGTTCACCAAGACACTTGTACTAAACCAACTTTTGTTAATGAAAACCACATAAAAGTGGTTTTTCTTGCTTGAAAAGGTGTTCAAATTGCGTCGAAGCAACCCATTTCAGCCACTTCCTTCTACCTCACCCATGACTTGTTTTGCTACCCATTGGAGCTTGATTTAGATCTAAGGTCAACCCAAAATCCATTTGACCAACCTACATCCAAGGCTCTTAGTTCGGTCTACCTTCCTCTTCTTCCCTTTGTTTTGTATTTCACTTTGTTAATTTTGTTGTTATATTTTTTTCCTTCTTTCGTTCCATTAATTTTTGTTTCTATTGTAAGAATTAAAATTCAAAAAAAAAAAAAAGAAAGAAAAAAAAGTAGCACAAAAAAAGGGAAGCTTTATTTTATTTTTAGCATGTCTTGATAAAAAATAAAAAGTAAATAAATATAAAAAATAAATAAAAATCATAAAAAAGAATGTATTTTGAAAATAATAATAATAATAATAATAAATTGTTTTGTCACTTAGAAAGATCATTTTTTTTCAAATAAATAAAAATAAACCTTTTTCTAAAAATAAGGCTTTATCAAAATAAAACTCCAAATGAGGACCCTTTTTGAAATTTTTTCTTGAAACAAAATTAAAAAGGTTAAAAATCTTAAAACTGGTTGTTTTCTTAAATTAAAAACAATTACCCTATAAAGTTTTTGGAAAAGAATTACAAAAGTGTGATCCTGAATAGAAAGTACATAGGTACCCATAAGAAACTACAAGACGACTTAAAATATATAAAAGAAAAAGCTTATTTTTTCCCTTTTGTAAATAATTTGTCAATTTCTTCATTTTTGTAAGTAGATACAATTTTTATTTATTTACCAGTAAATAGATTTTTTTTTTAGAAAGGGTATTTTGAAAAATGAAGTTAAATTTGAAACATCAAAGTAGTACTCAGTAAAGTTTAATAGGTTAGTGCTTGAATCCAAAACCTTTGGTTTCTAAAAGTTTTTTTCAAAATTGGTTTATATTTTTTTTCCATCGATCAATGACTAAGTTATAACTAATATATCCAATTCGTTATGACTTAACCTTTTTCTCAATGCTAGTCGAATGGCGACTCCAAAATCTTTTTAAAATTAAAAGAAAATGAAGTTTTCCTTAATCTCTAGTCAATTATCTATATTGAATGGGTATAGGGATCACTATTGATCGGATCAAGGGAAATAGTAAAAACCTAAAAATTTAGGCTCAACATATACTATATTACATATCATATACATATACTCCATAAATATTATCAAGTATCATTAGCATATAATAGTTTTCTAATGTGCATCCATATTACACTAAATAATTTGATATCATAACTATAATACTCTATTTGTTGTAACAATATTTGGTAAGATTCTAGAAGTAAAATGTAATAGTGCTAATATTACGTAACGCTATAATATGACTATAATTTAATATCATATAGTGAAAATGTGCATCATACATGTTGTAAACAAATCATATCATTATATTATATGATATTATGTAGTAAATTTTATTTAATAATGTACTATTATATAATTATTCTATATAATACGATATAAGTATAATATTTTATTTCCATATATTTAATAACCTTACATTTGTAATAATATTGCAATAAATAGATATAACTATTTGATATTAAATAAAAATAAAACGTTTGAAATAGTATGTTATAACACCAAGATTATATAATAGTGCTATATATATCATGTTAATACATTATATAATTTTTTGTTTGAAAATAGTATGCTATAATGTAACTATAATATAAGAGTAATAGATAGTATTAATAGTTTATACAACATAAGTATAAATTTTTTAATCACATATATATAAAAGTATGAATATATATTTATATATATTCTATGTCATGTTATATTTTGTAGAATAATGATACATATATATTTATTATGTCATATAGTTATATATTTATATTATGTTACACTTATATATATTATTTATGTATGCAGTTACATATATTTGCTTTTGCATTTAATCAACATATGTAATTATAGTTTTTTTTTTCTTTTACCTTTTGGACTAAGTATATATATTATTTATGTATCCAATTATAGTTATATAATTGGTATTATTTAACCATTATAGACTAAGTATTCAATTGTTTTGGATATAGTTTATTGATGTATGGGGTCAATCTATCGAAAGTATCTTATTTTTATCGACAGATATATGCATTGATTTATTGTAAAATTACATGAAGATACTATGATGGATTATGTTTTCCTGTACTAAGCTCATGTTTAACAACCTAGAGTATATTACTGTTGACTATGTAACAATACTATCGACAGTATTTTACATGATTTTCTCATGCAATTTAATATACAATGTCGATAGTAATGTTTATGTTATCAATAGTTTTTAACTTCAAATGGTAGAGTCACTATATAAATCATTCCTCTCCATACTGTTGAACTTAGGGTTCATTAATTGATTTTGATAAGAATAAAAAGTACATATCTAAAACATGTTGTTTTTTACCAAACAAGTGAATGACTAAACTAAGTATTATTTGTTTATATTGAGATAATTGAATAAGATCAATTAATTTGCTTAAAGAATAAATATATCGATTATCTTTACAAGAAATTTAATCTTTTAAATGGTGATCAAATGATCTTGAAGTTAAATTGCAAAGTATATTTGTTTGTTATGTGTTAAAAGAATTTTCAAGTAGTATTTGGCCTATCGGGTTTACAGCTCAAGGAAGAACCAGGTTGATGATATAAAGCCCTGAAAAAACACTCACTGGCCTAAAGGAGCCAGCATGCCAGTTCACTTGCCAATGTTCATGCCGGTAGAGTATTTTGTTACCAGCTTGCGATAGTACATGGAGCCAGCATGCCGGTAAGTCTGATTTAAGCAGCCGTTGGAGCATTTAATGCACTGTAACGAGAAGAATTGAATTGGATGATATAAATGCTCAATAACTCGACCAAGGATAGTAGAGAACTAATCTTTTGATGCAATATTCCAACATTCTTTTGTGTTCTCATTGTCTCTTGTATCCTAATTTTCCAATATTCAGAGAGATTTGAAGTATAGTTGTAAAGTATTGAGAGTTAAAAGCACTACATCAATAATCTTTGAGATTGAGTTTTGTGTTATGAGTTGAGAATGTGATTTGTGTTGAGAATTGTGAGTATGAAACTTGTGTAATCAAATTTGTGTTTGTGTAGCTCTTGGAGCTTAGATTGAGAAATCAATAAAATGGTGTAAAGTTTTCGGTTGGAGGCATTGTGTGTCCATGGAAACTAGGGGGCGGTCCGAATTCTATGTTATATCTAAGCTTGATCTTCTTTATCATAATCTTTTTTAATTTTTTCACTTATTATTGTTTTATTATTGCTTTGATTACTCTTATTATTACATTTAGTTGTTTATATCGAAAAAGAATTGCAATTTGTCCTTAAAACTCAATTCATCCCCCCTCTTGAGTTTAGCCTAGTGTTCTTCAATTAGTATCAAAGCTAGTCTCTAAATCTTTTCCTTAATCGTATATTAGAATAAAGATCATGTCATTTAATACATTAGGCTTTATGGAATAGCAAGTTATAAGTAGACTACCACTCTTAATTAGGAATAATTATCTTTATTGGAAATGTAAGATGAGTATATTTTTAAAAGCACAAAATAGATTGTTGTAACACGTAGTGGATAAAGAACCATTCAAGATAGAAGGTAAGGAAGAAAATAATTACACCAATAATGATTGGAAGTTGTTAGACTCAAATGAAATAGTTATGAATATCTTACATTGTGCCATTAATGAAAATGACTTTAATAGAGTTTATACATGCAAGAGTGCTAAGGAAATTTAGGAAGAATCAAAAAGTACATATGAAGGAACTAGTTGAGTAAGGATACAAAAATAAGCTTATTATGTGGACAATTTGAAAACTTTAGAATGGATTTAGATGAAACTATTGATGAGATGCATAATAGATTCATTAATATCATAAATCCTTTGAGTGTCCTTGGAAAGACATTTACTAACCTTGAAATAAATTCCAAAATTCTTAGGTCTTTGCCAAGAGATTGGGAAGCTAATGAGGAAGTTTATGATCTTATCACAATGTCAAAAGAGTAACTTTTTGAAACTCTTAAAGCTCATGAGATGGTTAATAGATAAGAAAAAAAATCTAAGAAGAAAACAATTACTTTGAAAGCAACCAAAGAGAGCTCTAATAATGATAAAAGCAATGATGATGATGTGGCTATGATCACAAGAAATTTATAAAGTTCAATAGGAAATTGATGAATGACAAGGATAAAAACACATCTCGGTCTAGAAGAGATAAGAAGGAAGCAATTAAGTGCTATAATTGCCAAAAACCGAGTCATATTCAACAATATTGCATGGATCTTAAGAAAGCCGAGAAAGGTGTAAGGAAAAAAGCTATGATGGCAACTTGGAGTGATAGCAAATCAAGTGATTCAGAAAGAGAAATGTCCTTTATGACCATAAATAATGAGGTATGTTCTACTTCTAATGATTCTTCATTTGGTAAGCTCAAAAATATGTATGATGAGTTACTTAAAGAATTTATTAAAGTTCAAAAAAAGAACAAAATGATAAAACAAATAATGATTGAAATAGGAAGTGAATTTGATCTATTTAGAAATGAATATGTTGAGCCTTATTTTGATTTTCTTAATTTAACTAATATTAAGCTTAGCCCACTTAATATAAATTACTCAATATTAAACTTAAGGAAATATTTTTCTTTAAAAAAAATTTAAAAATTGGAGTCGTCAACCAGTTTAACTAGTAAAAAAACGAAACCCGAAAACCCTAATTTGACAACTAATCTGCGGATATTCTAAAAAATTTTATTTATAGAAAATTGAACCAAAAAAATTAGGTTTAGAGGCTAACCTATTAAGACTAAATCACCACATTAAAATTAAAAGAAATTGATGGGCTTTATTTTTTTAAATTTTTCTAAAAATATTAAAATATACCTAAATAGGCAAAATTAACTAAAAATGATTTATTATTATTATTATTATCATTATGAATTTCTAAAAAGGAGAAAAAAATTTTATTTTTCTAACTATTGATCCGAAGGTACCTATATACTTGCTAATTGGAATCGAATTGACCATAGTTCTTTTTTATAAAATTTTTTAGAGGGTGGGTTAATTTTATATTGAAAACCAAGCTAGGTTTACATTTTTTTATCAATTTATCATTTAAAAAATATAATTTTTCTAAATTAAATAAATAAAAACCCTAACTGACTATCTTTAAAAAACATAATTTAAATTTTTTATTTTTTATTTTAAAAAAAAAAAAAACCTAAGTGCCAAAAATATATTTTTATTAAAAAATACGATTTTTCAAGAAAGACCTAATTTAATAAAAATTGCAAAATAAACAATAAAAAAAACTTGCACTTAAACACAAAAAAAATTAGTTAATAGTAAAAATAAATAACCAATAAAGCAAATTAATAAAAAATATTAAAAATAAATAAAATAAAATTACCTAGCGCTGGACCGTTGTTGTTAGGCAGTGATTTGGGTAACGTAGGTGATAGCATTAGGCGAGGACTGGGTGAAAGTAGGCGTACGCGCGAGTGTGCACGGGTGAGTGCTTGAGCGAGCATGACGGTTGAGAGAGGGCGTGCTGGGGCGGTAGCTAGGGCATATGATGGCGAGTTGAAGGCGTGTAAAAGGCGATGTTAGTGGCGAGAGCGGGCAACAGCAATGGGCAGCACTAGACAATGTTAACGGTGAGGCTTAAGCGATGGCAGCGACGGTGGTTGCATCATGTCAGTGATAATGGTAGCAACACGTCAGTAGTGTATGCGGTGTAGGTAATGTGTGCAGTGGTGATTGTGGTGGTGTGCGACGGCATGGGGGTAGCGCGTATGGTATAGGTGGAGGCACGTAGCGGCGAGTGGTGGCATATGGAGTTACGTAGGCCTAATTGGTGGCACATGGTGGTACGTAGAGTTGCATGGGGTATGTATGGTGTTTTGGGTATGTATGATAAGAAAGAAAGCCATTCTCGAACCCCTAGCCAACATGTTATTTATAAGTTCCATTCGATACAAAAGATTTGTTTGCGATTTAACCTAGATTTACCCTAGCTTTTGAAAACCCTAGCTAGTTCGAACTTTTCTTTTAAGGCCCAACTAGATCCAATTTAACCCAATTAATTTGATAAATCTTGATTTTAAGTCCCTAAATTGATTTGACCCAAAACTAATTGATTTAGCCCATCTCAATAATTGATCCAACAACTTAACTTAATCTAACTTGACACAACTTGACTTCTAACTTGATTTTCTTTTTTCGTTTTTTCATTTTTTCATCTTTTATTATTATTATTTTTTATTATTTATTTATTATTATTTTTTTTATCCATTAACTTGGTTTAATTAACAAAAAAATAATAATTGGCAAAAATAAGGTGTCTATAGAATATAATAAAGTTAATGATGTCAAAAAAAGTTTAAAAGAGGATAATGAGTACTTAAGATTAGGAGTTGATAAATTAAATAGAAACAATGAATAATTGAATCTTGGGAATGAGGAGTTGGTTACGAAAAATGATCAATTCAAAGAAAAGCGTAATTCCCTTGAAACAAAAGTTGAAAGCATGAAAAATGAGGATAATATGGTTGATAGGATAAAAGAGCTTCAAATTGAAAATGCTATCTTGAAGTCTAGCTTAGATGATTCAAAACAAACTATAGCTAAGTTTGTGAATGGAGAAAAGAGTTTGGATAAGCTTCTTGACTCTCAAAGGCAAGGATTGAACAAAACTGGAATTAGCTACAATAGGGAATATATTTACAAGTCTTACAAAAGTTACTTTATAAAAGTAACAACTAAGACCTGTAACTATTGCGGTAGATATGGCCATATTGCACATACGTGTACATTACATCGCAATACCAATTTGAATCATAAAAGCAAGATGGTTTAGGTTCTAAAAGGACAAGAATACATCTTTGCTACTAACCATAAATAACCTAAATTAACATGGGTACAAAAGAAGCAATCATACGTTTTTGTAGGAACTTCAAATGGGAGAAACTTAAGAAACTTGAATGAAGAATGCTTAAAGAAAATTCAAAATGCATGTAACATGTTATTTGATTCAAAAAACTCATTCAAGTAGTCTCTATACGATAACTAACATATTTTGTATATACTTGAAGTTCTCTACATTTGCTTAGGCTTCCTTGTGTACATATCTACCATCTCTTGATTTAATGTCAAATGTTAGCTCCCACATGTTTAAAAATGCTAATGTTTCATGCTTAAATGGATGGATTGATTTGATTATGAAACTATGCATAGTCGACATATCTTCAACAACATTTGATCTCACATAAGCATTTAAGGACTCAACTAGTGTTTTTGCAATTGCTAGTTTTATAAGTTATACTTAAACTCTCATCATGTCATAATATGCATTTACAACTAGCTAAGCTTAAATTGCAAATATCATGCATTTTGTACACATTTGGAGTTACTCGTGTATGTTTAGGATCATATGTACACAATTTTGCCATATTTCGATTTTCGTGTTCAAACTCAGTTCCTATATGCTTAATTTTGTCTATAGATTATGGTTGAATAATTAATTTGGCATGCTTTTGTTTTTGTACAAATTTGACTCCTTTAGACTCAAATTAGGCTCTTATTGTTGTTTGGGAAGTCATATGATCATTTTTTTCATTTGCATGCTATATGTCTTAATCATGCTACCCTTATATTTATAGATATTATTGAAATTTGTTTAAAATGCCAAATTATTATGAACTTGATTTAATATGTATGTGTGACATTAAGCTCAATTTGTATTCAATAGTTGATTTTGATGATTTTAAAACCTTTGAATCCTTCTTGCAATTTTTTCCTTCCAACATGCTTAAATATGATGTTGAAACTTACTTGAAGTATTGATTTGTGATAACTAAGCCTCATTACTTAAAATTAGTCATTCATGCATTTACATAACTTAATAATAAACTTTCTAGCAACTAATGGCTTAATTTCATTAAATCTTGCTAATGTTACTAAGATATAAACTTTTCACACCCAAGTGGACCTAAGAAACATGCTCATATAGATTTTATGCATAAAATATAATGTTTAGCATGCTTTGAGCATACTTAAAGTCATTCATAAGTAACTAAGTCAATATATGTACAAATTAATTATGCATTGGTTTTCGTACCCAAAACTGGGTCTTACATATTCATTTTCATCCTTAAATCATGTTTAAGTAGTCAAACTAGCTTGATTTGAATTTCGTGCATATTTAACCTCTTTAGACCCTTTTTAGGTTCTAAGTGCATTGTGGAGCATTTCATGATTATTTATGCCAATATGAATGTTGCTTGATTTGATTATGCATTTTTTATGCTTCTTAGTAACTTTCAAATATACTTAAACCATAAACCTGTCTTCAATTTGAGAAAGAATTCATACTTACTCAATAGCTACATTTATGCTTAAGATTTTTTTTGAAGGAACTCAAGTAGTAATTTTTCAATTTATAGTCTTAAATCTATAATTTATTTCTACCGTACTTAAATATGTATTTGAAATTTTCTTGAAATGTTAATATGCAAAAACTCAATGCCTATACACATATTTTGCTCTTACATGCACATTTTCACTTTATCACGAATTACATGGTTCAATGGATTTGATTTGGCTAAATTCTTGGTATCTAATTAAAATTTAAGTTTCTTAAGCCTTAACGGACTTAAATAAACTTGCTTGAAGCATTAGAACACTTATTAAATGATTTAAAATAAACTTGAGTTGGCAATTTGGACAAAGAAAGTAAATTTAACTAAGTTTTTGCCAAAATTGTAAAATACTAGTATGATGGTATCCAAAACTACTCGCATGCCGGTATACCCTGCTAGATAAGAAGATATAGTTAATTCTGTTCCAAGAACTGGTATGCCGATACCCTTAACCACCAGCATGCCGATATACTATTTTCTATAACAAATTTGCAATGATTTTGTTCCCATAATCGGTATGCTAGCTCCCTATACTGCCAGCTTGTTGATACCTCTGTTTCCAACCACAAATAACATCGTTTCTTTTTCTCTCTTCCCATTTTCTTCCTAAAACCCCTCTTTCTCTTCCCCCAAACCCTAAAATCCTTCTCTTTCTTAAATCTTCCATCTCCAAACTCTCAAAATCATAATTTTCCTTCATCAATCATCTCTAAATCCACACAATCTCTCATCAATCCCTTCACTTCTTCAAATCACACTCTCCACTTCTCCTTCACATGACTTTCTCTCTCTACTAAACCCCTATCCACCATTACGATGCCACTTTGATGAACTATAGCCACTTTTAAATGAACTATCACTACTTATCCTGCTTTATTCCTCCTCCAGCTTAAAGATAATAATCTACAAGCTACATGAATTGCTAACTTCCAATCTATTTTATATATACTCTTCATTATGTTTATCTTATGTTATGAACTTAGCCACCAATCACTATAATTATTACTTTATATTGTCTTGTCTTGGCCATTTCCTTGGTTTGTGTTGCTTACGTTACTTATCTATATCATTTACTACTTGAGGTTTATGTATTTCATTAAGTTATTACACTCCTCATAGTTGGCTCATGTTTTTGAACATTTGGTGTAGTATGGGCTGATCTTGATGAATTTATTATAGAGATTCCATTTGGTATGATTTTTAGCTTCTTTGATTTTACTTTTGTAGGGGGCATATCCTAAGGCTTAAGTTAGGATTATGTCGAAATTTTGACTTGAATCCTCTTCCCTCTTCTCTCTTCCCTACCTAGATCCTTCTCTTTTTTTATGAGGCTAACGGGAGAGAAATATTCAAGTTGTTATAGTATCAAAATGTGTATTACATCGAATTGATAATAGTTACTTAAAAGATGATATTGATCCTATAACTTTGATATATCTTGATTCTTTGAAAGTTTGATATATTTTTTATGTGAAGTGATTAAGAAATGAGACTTGGTTCCTTAGCAAATCAATACTCTCATTTTGCAAGTACTCGCTTAATTTTATTCAATTGTTAAATATCTTGAAATTCAATGCTAAATTGAGAGGGAGTATTAGATTGAGAGAAAGCATTTAAAGTATAAGAGTTTTATCCTCATAAAAAAGAGGGAGATTATTGAACCTAGAGTTCATTAATTGATTTTGATGAGAACAAAACGTACATATCTAAAACATGTTGTTTTTAACTAAACAAGTGAATGACTAAACTAAGTATTATTTGTTTATATCGAGGTAATTAAATAAGACTGATTAATTTACTTAAAAAATAAATATATCAATTATCTCTATAAGAAATTTAATCTTTTAAATAGTGATCAAATGATCTTGAAGTTAGATTGTAAAATATATTTGTTTGTTATGTGTTAAAAGAATTTTCAGGTGATATTTAAACAATTGAGTTTACAACTCAACAAAGAACTAGGCTAATGGTATAAAGTTCTGAAAAAACACTCACTGGCCTAAAGGAGCCAGCAAGCCAGTTTGCTTGCCGATGTTCATGTCGGTTCGCTTGCCGTTGTTCATGCCAGTAGAGTATTTTGTTACTGGCTAGTACATGAAGCCGACATATCGGTAAGTCTAATTCAAGTAGCCATTGGAGCATTTAATGCATTGTAATGGGAAGAATTGAATGTGATAATATAAATGCTCAATAACTTGAGTAAAGACAGTAGAGAACTAATCTTTTGCTGCAATATTCCAACATTCTTTTATGTTCTCATTGTCTCTTACACCCTAATTTGCTAATATTTAGAGGAATTTGAAGTGTAGTGCTCGTGAGCTATTAGTTGTAAAGTATTGAGAGTTAAAAGCATTATACCAATAATCTTTGAGATTGAGTTTTGTATTGTGAGTTGAAATTGTGATTTGTGTTGAGAATTGTAAGTGTAAAACTTGTATAATCAAGTTTGTGTTTGTATAATTCTTGAAGCTTAGATCAAGAAATCAATAAAGTGGTGTAAAGTCCTTAGTTGGAGGTATTGTGTATTCATGAAGACTAGGGGATGGTCTAAACTATATGTTATATTCAGGTTTGATCTTCTTTATCTCTATCTTTTTTAATTTCCACACTTATTATTGTTTTATTATTGTTTTGATTACTCTTATTATTACATTTAGTTGTTTCTATAAAAAAAGAATTACAATTTGTCCTTAAAACTCAATTCATTCTCCCTCTTAAGTTTAGCCTAGTGTTCTTTACGTACAATTGAAAATACACACTTTGCACATCCAAAACCCTCTAAGAACATCTAAAACCCTAAAACCCAAAAAAAAAAAAAGAATGAATTTTTATGCAATAGAATTTGGAAATTTGAATATGGATTTAAATGAAGTAAGGAATATTCCACGTTCTCCAAAACCCTAAAAACCCAAAAAAAAAAAAAACAAATTTTTTTGCAATAGAATCTAGAAATTTGAATATGGATATGAACAAAGCAGGGAATATTCTAAGTTCAACTAGGTATATAGTTGATTTGGGTGGTGTTAATGAATACAGATGTGATATCCATGACCATGACATTGAAATTGATGCTAAATACCATGAAGTACATGAAATTATGGTTTTAGGTGGTGGTAGAAGTGATGATTTGATTTGATGCATGAATGTGATCACCATTGATAATTTGTCATCTTATATAGGTCTAAATTCAATAAATCTCTAGTTAGTAAAAATTTTGCATCTTTTTCAACAATATGGGAATTCTATAATAGGTATGCAGCTATAAACTAATTTATCACTCATTTCCATGATAATAAAAGAGTTGAGTAGAATCAAGTGAAAATGTGTATGTAGGTATGTTATAGAGAGGGTTTTAGGATTCAACAACACTTTGATAAGAATGATCAAGTTATAAAGAAAAGGGCATTAAATGTTTAAAGTAAAACCTATAAAACAAGATGGATTATAGAAGGTTTTGGCAATAAAGACTGAGCACAACCTTGAGCTCATACCGTCGTCATAAAATTGTTTCTTAAAATTCCAATAAGTGTGTTTCAGATGCTGATTAGGCACAAATCAAGAATATGTTAATTTCTACTATTCTGCCCCATGATTATTTGTTTATTCTCTTATTTCAATTTGATTTTTATTTTATTTACAGTTTTTCCCTTTAGCCTAGGGTTTTATCATAGTTATTATTTAAAGGGTTGTTTCTTCATTGTAATATAGTTGGAGTTTAGATAGTTTTATTTTAGATTAAATGAAATTAGTTTCTTTTTGGAGAAAATTTCTTTACAATAGTGCAAAGCACATTAAGTGTGTCCTTATTATAATTAGATTGATATGTGAGCATCGTTCATCTAATTATAAGCATTTATTGGTTTCTATTATCACAAAATTATGAAAACATATTCAATAATCTTAGTTTGAAACATACCCCTTTTATTTCTTACCAAAGTACACAAAAGAACCTAAAAAGATCATATCTTTTATTTTGTTGAGTTGTTCTTGATTGTGATCGATGATTGCCTAATTGCTCGGGTAGCACTCACTATACCTTCCTCTAACCTATTTGATTAAGGATTTTAAGTAGATATTAGATAGGTTCCAATACAATTTTCTAGAATTTGCTCATAGAGGAAGGGGTATGGGTACAACATCACTTAATCTTGTCCCCCCTTGAAACTTGTAATATAAGGTATAAAAGGTATGGGTTGTACACATCCTATAACAATTATTAACTAATGGTATAAGATAAGATTATATTTTTACCCTACTTGATTGGGTACACTCCTAATGGAAATTGTTTGAAAGTTTCTCTGTCTTATTGTATTATGTTTATATTTTTATCAAATTGTATTTGTAAAATTATTGTAATGAATTTGGTGATATTATTTATTTTAAGTAAGTGAATCTAAATTTTATGATATATTGTAGTTTTGTGAAGATACCATGTTATAAATTGATGAATACATAAGTTACAAGATTATGAAAACATTAAGAGGTTATGGAGAAATTTGTTTCAAAATTTTTATATATAACAATGCAACAAAAAATTTTATTAGTTCCACAACGCGTATAGGATGGAGTCTCAATACCAAATTTATGCTGCACTTGCTTACACCTAATTTCAAAATTATTACCATTGTGGTTGTAACTTTTGGCATGAAATGGAAATGATGCTAGTGCACAGGACAGCTTTAATATACAGGTTGTTCTAGCTCAAACTTAATGGATTAATATATTTTGTGTTCATGTACATATGAAGATCTTAAAATTTTTATAAACGAAAGTTATTGCTATAAGTATTGGAAGAATGATATGTATTTAGTTGCATTACTTGTGGGATTTAGTTGATTAGGAGTTTTGCATGTTCATACTGCATTATAAGTATGTGGTGGATTATTCATGATCATTAGTTTTGCGTTGTAACAGCTAACAAGTATGTTGCCCTCACATGGTTATACTAGACTTTTCTTTTAATAAGCTTTATAGGAAGGTTTGAGTTGAGGTATTTCTTCTAAATTCATCAATTCTTGAACTTCTTCGTTCATTCTATGACTATTTATCAATTCCGACATTTGTAATCTTACACACAAAACTAGGGAGCATCCCTTCCCTGGTGCTATTTCGTTCAATTTCAAGCCAAAACTGAGAGGTACTTGTATAATACTGTCGTGTATTAATCATTTGACTGACTATTCGCTATACGAATTTGAAGATAATGATCCAAACATCTGGTCTACTTGAATTATAATCCACAAACCAATACAACTTCCAGGATAGGATGTTTTAGTCAAAGAAACCACCATAGTAACTGAAGGCACATGGCATAGTCTGTTATGTTTTCAGGGCCATGTAAGACAGAATCCAAGAAACGACTGCTTCAATGAATTCTATGACAAAGGGGCTATTCCGATTGTTACAAAATAACATTGTAAAGCAGAGGAGTGGCCCAGTTGAGCTTGAGTCTATGATGCAGAAGAAATTGCAACTTCAGATGCAGCTGGTGGAGTAAGAGCTGGAGTGGTTCCCCCGGATTTAATTTCCGATAATGAATTATCTCCATTATGGCTTCTCCGAATGTTTTCAACCATGTTTAGTACTTCTAAAGCCGTTGGTCTCTGTTCAGGTACGCTTGCCACACAATCCATCCCAATTTTCAGCATCTCCACCATCTCCTCCTCTATATTAGGATACCTCCATAGCTGTACATCAAACACCTCCGCGGTCCACTCTTCCCTAACAACGGACTGCACCCATCTTACCAAGTGGATCACATTGTTACCGCTTGTAGAATGAATCGGTTCTTTGCCGGTAAGAATCTCTAGTAAAATCACCCCTAGGCTATAGACATCAGATGCTTGAGAGACTTTCCTATTATCTGTTAATTCTGGAGCACGGTAACCTGCATTGCGTCGTAGTGATCCCGGTGGAACAGAACTCAAGATTGTCGCCAAACCAATTTCTGAAACGCATCCATATCCTTGAGAATTCATAAAAATGTTTGAGGTTGTCAAATTTCCATGGACAAGTTTCCCTCCATTTTGTGAATGGACGTAGGCAGTCCCTTTTACAGCTCCTATCACAATTTTGAGCCGGGTTTCCCAATCCAGAGAGGTCCTTCTCTCCCTTAAATTGCCTGAAAGTTTTTCAATGTATCATGAAGGAGTTAGAAGCTTGAAAACGCTTGTCCTAGCTATGAAGCAGGTTCTGAAACACGAATATTCAGGCAAATGTGTTTTTAGTGCAAGCATTATGCTAAATACTTTCAGCAAGAAATAACGTCTAAATTTGCCCTATAGACATTTGATCTAAAATTTTTAGCCTTATATATGCCCTTACTTGTGGATTCAAACTGGATTGAAATCATCAAGTGGGCGACTAAATTAAATATGGCAAGGATTTGAACTTAGAACGTCTCACTTAACACCATGTGAAGTTTAGCTTTAAAACCATTTGATCGAAAAACTTAATCTTGTAAATCAGGTACGAGCTTTTGAACTAATTACTTGACAGATTTTATCAGAAGTAGTAGGAAGAGAGAGATTAGATTACCGTGTAACATCAACGATACGCTCCCTTGACTACAATAGTCGTATATGAGCAACTTCTCCTTTGAGCAATAATAACCCCTGAGCGCTACAACATTGTCATGCCTGATATGTCCAATTAACTCTACAAACTGCTGAAACTCCTTGGTTGACACATTTATGTCCTTCAACCTCTTGACTACTACTACACTGGAATCCTCCAAAGCAGCCTTATAGGTTGTACCATAAGTCCCTTTTCCAAGCACCTCTGCAGATGCTCTTAACAAGTCCTCCAGGTCGAATGCACAATTCAAACCCTCAAAGGACACAACTTGATTATCCTGCTCCTGATTTTCTTTAGGACATATTAATTTATCTCGTGGGATTCCCAAGGATTTGGCTCTGTTTCCCTTGTTTGAATAGTAAACGATCATCAAAGCAGCAGTGGCAACAAAGGCCAGAATACAAGCTCCTAATATCATTCCTAACAAAGCTGGTTCACCAAGTTTCGTGGTTTTCTTCGGTCGGTGAGCATTAGTTGGCTCGGGTGGAGGGGGCGGAATAGAACCGTTTGATGAAAGATTGTTCCCGAGGAAGACCGAACTTGGGAATCTTTTAAGGAAGCCAGGGATCGATCCAGTAAGATGATTATTGGCTAAATTCAGATGTTGCAGACTAGGTATATCAATTTCAGGAATTTCCCCTGAAAATGAATTGTTTGCTAGATCGAGAGTGGTGAGGTGAGTCAAATTAGACATAGTATAGGGAATTTGTCCGGTGAACTTGTTGCTAGATAAATCGAGGGCTTCCAGACTCTTCAAAACCGAGAAATCTGATGGCAATAACCCGGAAAAGTCATTGGACTGGAGATAAAGACCTGTCAAGTTTCCTAGCTTCAAAAAATCAGAAGGAAATGGACCTGATAAACCATTCAACCTGAGACTCAATACTTGGATTGCAGATAACCGGCTTAGAGTGTTTGGTGGAATCGGGCCAGTTAATCCTTGTCCTGGCAATCTAAGAGCAATAACTCTTGAATGATCATGGTTACACGTAACTCCTATCCACGTTTGGCAGACTGAAGAGTCGCTGTTCCAGTTGAGAGATTGCGAATGAGGGATGTTATGAAGGAAATCAAGCAATGCCTGTTTATCTCTGGCTATGTCGGCAACAACGACAGAGAGAATTGGCATCAACAAGAGGGTTGTCAAGCGGAAGAATGCGTTATGCCCCATTTGCTAGAGAAGTCGTAGCTGAAGGGTGAATTTTTCACCTGCAGAAATCAGTCATATCTTGTAAATTTTCAGTGAAAGATGAACCAAAAAGTCTAAAAGAGCAATACCGCAAGTGTATAGTCTTAAAAGTATGCAGATTAGTCATATGGGTATAGCTTTTCAAATTCCAAACCATGCTGAGTGCGATGATTAGGGCCTAGGTTGGAAAATGACAAGGTTACAATAGTGATAGTGTGAATGAACAAGCCATTTAGAGTGAAAATGTCAACGATTTCGTATTGTACCGAAATTTCCTCAGTTGTCTTAGTACAAGAAGGAAATGGATTTTCAACAAATTTCAAGCACCTTTCACTTATTCAAAACACATACGCAAAAGACAACAGCAAAACAAAAACTTTCAAATAACATAATATAAATAACACTTATATTTTGATGCAGATTGTGGCTTTATTTTCATCATTTTGGATAGAATAAGCAAATCACAATTATAACATAAACCCATGTTCTAAGGCTTTTTCACTTTTATAATCATGCTATATATATTTATATTAGACATAATCTATATTTTAACATATTTTTCACTTTAATAACTCGGATCATGCTATGTAGTATTGTAACTTCTATTATATAAAAAATATAATAGTCTATATTGTATCTATAAGTTTGAACTTTTAAATAAGATGGTTGCAATAGTAATCATGAAGTACAATTTTGTTAAAGTTCTATCATTAGTGCATTGTGGTTCAAATGGCCAGAGGTATTCTTTTCAGACCAACCTACGTTAGCACCTCAAAAAAGAAAATAAATAAATAAATCTCTAGTAAGAAGATACAACACGATGTGAAAATAAGGGGAAAGAAGCATTAGCAGATTGAAAAAGTTTTGAACTTACGTACATAGTTCACAAGGAGAAGAAGGAGGAGGAGGAGGGGTTGAAGAAGACTTACTTGATGAATCTTCTTGACCACATCGTTTAAGGAACACAACACACAATGCGAATTCTATCAAATAAGGAAGCAACAAAACTTGTGAATGACTTAGGAGGAGTTGTTCGGTCGTGAGAGAGTGAAAGTGAAATGAAAATGAGCTGTTTATAGCTTGCAAAGCAAAAAACAGCAGCATCACATGCAAGCTAAGTTACCTTAGGGCCCTAAGAGTCATCGTGTAGTGGACGTGTCAAACTAAAAACACATTTGACATTACTACAACCTAATAATGTTGATGGCGAGAAAACAGGGATTTGCATGTGAAGAATAGTGAAAACAAAGGAAACTGACAAGTCAAGTTCAAGTTAGTGCACAGACTTCATTTATCTGGGTGTATATATATACACACACACACGTATATATATATATGTATATATATAATGTGTACGCTTCTTTTCTTTTTATGTAGATTATTTAGAAAGTGGCGGATTATAAGGTACATAGGGACTAGGACAGGTAGTGGACTTAGGAGAGGAGGACAATTATTATTAATTGTTAGGTAACTATAGCTATTTAAGTGAGAGGAAACGGCAACAACTTTCCTAAACATTTTTGACTTTGAGCACCCAACTTAGCATTGAAATTTGGTAATGTGTTTGGTCTGGTGGTGGGGACTATTTTAATGAACTTTTGTTAGGGTATTGGGGGAAAAAAAAAAAAAAAAAATCCTTGGTTCAGACCTATGTTATTTGGTTTTCATAGGGTATAAAATAACGGCTTTGGATCATAAGGGATTATTTATTTAACTTTCATTGCCTAAGATTGCCAGCTAATTAAATGGAAACTATGGGAATAAGTCAGGATCTTTTTTAATCCAGGCATAATTGTACTTTCATATTTTGAATATTTGATATAATTTGTGCTGAGATTGATTTGACTCCAACACTATGATACCTTGATACTACATTAAAATTGCTAATTACGGTTAAATGGTCAAATTGATTAAGGAAATTAATTTAGAGTTCGCTCGGGTTTTCTACATCGATACTACATTAAATTGCCAATTATTGGTTAGAAAGGAAATTAATCTAGAAATCGCCGAGGTTTCGTGGAATGGACCATTTCAAATAAACAAAGGTGAGTTTATCCGATCGGTGAGTGAAGGGCATTCCGAATCTTGCGTCTTATGGAGGAAGAATTCATGCTCCGATAGATCTCATGAAAGGCACAATGAATTTAAATTGTTAGACAAGACTCAACATAATCCGCATTCCGCAATAATAAACGTCACCATCAAATCATTATCTGTTGATTCATATACATAAGATAAATTACATTTAATTTAAAAAACTTATAATTCTTATATATATATATATATATATATATATATATATTAAAAAATATGTAAAATTTAAAACGGAATGCTATCCGGACATTCACAATTTCACATCGCATTTGAAATGAGATGGTGATTACAAGAATTTGTATGAAGTGAGGTGGCGCCGGCGGAGGTGTTAATGGGAAAGTGAAAAGGTGAAGGATGTGGGAAACATGAAAAGAAAGTAGTTAAGCTTATTATGTTGGAAAATTTTCTTATTCACTTGGAGCAACATGGAGATGAGGTACCCTTCAGCATCCATCCCCAACAACAAGCTTTTATTTATGTTGAATAATCTAAGCCAACTTTATAAAATGAATGATTTATTTCCACTATAGCGTCGGGATTACTCAGATTAATATTTACCGGAGTGGCGACGTTCAGCTCAAAGTAATTAACTTTCCATTTGGGTATTCCTTCCCCATTAGCATACAGAAAGCTCTGAAGAAGATAGTCGGGCGAATGTTGTATTTACTATGAAACATATCAAAACGAAAGCACCAACAACAGATCAGAGTGGCGCAGCGGAAGCGTGGTGGGCCCATAACCCACAGGTCACAGGATCGAAACCTGTCTCTGATAATTTGGAGCTGCTTTTTTTGTGCCTGATTTCCATTTTTTTTGTTTCCTATGTCATTCGTCGTCGCAACTTATACACGACGTCGTTTGCTCTTTCATATCCAAACATTTCAATTCAGTCGGCTTTCTCATTGCTGCCCGCAATTTATCGTCGCAGAAAGTAAAAACAATTGCAAAAAAAAAAAAAAAACAAAGAGTGAGAAGATAAGATAAAATAATAAACACACCCATGGTCATAATCATATCATAGTTTGAGAAAAAGAAAAAAAGAAAAACCTAATCCAAAATATCGCGATAAAATACAGATTTTGCATTAGCCTCTTCTTCTCTCTCTTCTCCATCTTATAACTACCGAGAAGATCGTGCAACTCCAATTTTCTCTCTCTAACCTGTAAGTTCCCTTTTAATTTCTCGCTATTTTTATTTGAACATGTCTCCTTTTTTTTATCTAAGTTTTTTTTTTCGCACTTTCCAGCTTGGACCTTAAAACGAGAATTTTCCCTTTTGGTTCCTGAGAAAACGGGAGTGGGAAGGGAGATTCCAACTTATCCTTCTTACTTCACGCTTTGATATTTATTTAATCGTGCTCATCCAGAATTGAATAATATGAAACCAATTTGACGTTGCGAACTTATACAGAATGAACTAATTCCAATTAGGGTTCCAGTAAAAATGCGTTTCAAAATTCAATATCAATGAATCTATTGCAAACTTATTTTAAGTGAAAATTGTGTTTCAATTTCAAAATCAACGAATCTATTGCGTCATGGGCACTTCCACGAACGAGTGTAAAGTTTTCCTATACTCATTTGGTTGGTCCCACGTCTGCTAATGACGAGTTACAGTGGTAGTCATTTAAATCATCAAAAACCAATCCGTAAGTGCCATTTCAATACAGAGAGGAAAAATCCTAAAATTCGTGCTTTTCTGTAAGGACTTTCGATGACTAAGTGAGGACCTAATTGCATGTTTTGGCATAAATTTTGAATGCAATAAAATGGGGGGAAAAAAGGTACGTAAACGAGTATTAGCCCTTGACGGAGACCAGAAATAATTCATGATTTCGTACTATGTTTGCAGCCCTATAATTTCTGTAAGCTTGATGTTTTGTTGACCCCGTGAAGAAACCTGACATGCAGCTAGTTCATTAAACCAGGACTAGGTAAAATTGTCATATAATGTTGGATGAATTTGATATATGGTAATCTGATCCTCCTAAAGGATGTATTTAACCCTTTTTCCTTACTCTTCAAGCTCCCTTAATGCGGAAAACTAAGATGTAACATAGTTGAAGAGCGGTGTTGGTGAAAAAGAAAAAATTATCCCAAGCAAAATAACTTAATTATCTATGTATTGAAATTGGGTGCAGTTATCTTGGTTATGACAGTTCCATTTTTGTTTCTGCAATAGTTATGGGATTGCTCAGCATGGGTTAATGGATTTCTTTTCTTTCTTTCGTTTTTTTTGTTTTTTGTGCAACTGGTTCGTTTTATTGGTTAGAATGTCTACTTGTTTCCTAAATTTGATCGATCGATTGTTTGCTCTTGATGATGTAGGTAGAAAGACATCAGAAGAGACTGTACATTTGTGCTCCAGATAAGTAAGTTCAATTCAATTAAATCTTGCTTCATGTTGTTCATTATATTGTAAAGATCCTTACTTTATCCTTCAACAGATCATCTGTGCATTTGTGAGTTGTGATTTAGCATGATGTGATGTGAAACTTGGATTAGTGGCCATGATATGTTTTTAATTCTGATTGACATATAATTTGCAGTTGTCATGGTTTGCATTTCTGGGTTTCTTGTTTGGCATTTTATTGATTTGGCATGTGATGGAAAGACTTGTTACTGAGATTCTCATGAGCTCATTGTACATGTGTGATGTGACAGTGGTGCGAGAAAAAGATGTTTGTTGGGAATATGCTGAGAAATTAGATGGAAATAAAGTAAGATGTAAATTTTGCCTCAGAGTTCTAAATGGTGGCATCAGTAGGTTGAAGCACCATCTTTCCCGACTTCCAAGTAAAGGTGTAAATCCGTGTAGCAAAGTGAGGGATGATGTAACAGATAGGGTAAGAACGATAATTGCAAAGAAGGAGGATGGCAATGAAATATCTGCTGATACAAAGAAGCAAAAGATAGCAGTAGCAGAATCTAGATCACCTGTAAATATTTCAACAAATAAGATTCTTATGCCAATGGATGTTCCTTCCCCAATGACTAAAGTTTTCCCTCCTCCTATCTCACCAGTGGGTTCTTCATCTTTGAGCAACCAAGAAAATGCAGAGAGAAGCATTGCTTTGTTCTTTTTTGAAAATAAGCTGGACTTCAGTGTAGCCCGTTCAGCATCATATCACCAAATGACTGAAGCAATTGGAAAATGTGGCCTAGGATTCATACCACCATCTGCAGAAGGTTTAAAAGCAACATGGTTGGGGAAGATCAAGTCTGAAGTGAGCCTCCAGTCAAAAGATACCGAGAAAGAGTGGGCAACCACAGGGTGCACTATTATTGCAGATATATGGACAGATAACAAGGCAAGAGCTTTAATTAATTTTCTAGTTTCCTCCCCGTCTAGAACCTTTTTCCACAAATCTGTCGATGCATCCTCCTATTTAAAAAATACCAAGTACCTTTCTGATTTATTTGATTCGGTGATTCAAGATTTCGGTGTGGAGAATGTTGTGCAGATAATCATGGATAGCACTTTTAACTATACCGGCATTGCAAATCATATCCTGCAGAATTATGGAGGCATCTTTGTGTCTCCTTGTGCTTCTCAATGTTTGAATCTGATCTTGGAGGACTTTTCAAAGGTTGATTGGGTGAATAGATGCATCTCGCAAGCACAAACTCTTTCCAAGTTCATATACAACAACTCTCTGATGCTTGATCTGATGAAGAGGTTTACAGGAGGACAAGAGCTCATCAGAACTGGAATCACAAAGTCAGTATCAAACTTCCTCTCATTGCAGTCCATATTGAAACAAAAATCTAAATTGAAGCAAATGTTCAATAGCCCTGAATATTCTAACAACTCATCATACACAAATAAACCACAGAGCATATCTTGTATAGCCATAGTGGAGGATAATGAGTTTTGGAGAGCAGTAGAAGAGAGTGTTGCCATATCTGAGCCTTTCCTTCGGGTATTAAGAGAGGTCTCTGTAGGAAAACCTGCTGTGGGTTCTATTTATGAGCTTATGACTAGGGCAAAGGAATCGATAAGGACATACTTTATCATGGATGAAAATAAGTGCAAGACGTTCTTAGATATAGTTGATAGGAAGTGGCGGGATCAATTGCATTCACCTTTACATTCTGCAGCTGCATTTTTAAACCCCAGTATCCAATATAACCCTGAAGTGAAATTCCTTGGGTCAGTAAAGGAAGACTTTTTCAAGGTTTTAGAGAAACTGCTTCCTTCACCTGATATGAGACGGGACATTACTACTCAAATCTTTACTTTTACTCGTGCGAAAGGGATGTTTGGCTGTAGCTTAGCAATGGAGGCAAGAGAGACAGTTGCACCAGGTATTATTTTATATCACACATCTTCACTGTTTGAGTAAGAGTTGTAAATTTTTAGTGGCCTCTTGGTGAGGTTTCCCATTAATTGATTTTAAAACTTGTGTCTGAGTATGTTGAAAGACAGTTTTGAGTTGTTCCAAATCTACAAGCTATTGGGAGGATTAAACTTATATACCGCTGATTTACTCTACAGCACGGATTTACCCATCCGGAATCTAATTGAGAACACAAAAACATTGGTATGCCCATAGCAGAAATATTTCAAGAATAGTGTATATGGTTTCTGAAGGATCATAGCTTGATTGCATAGACACGGTTCTACTGCAATGGGACATGTCAAATTCCCATCTTTACATACCCTGGAATACATAAATTTGGCTAAAACAAAATACAGGATAGGATTTTCTTTTTCAGTTTTTAAGGATGGTAATATCCTTGGTGGGTGGGTGTGTGGGTGTGGGTGTGGGTATGTGATGCTTGGGCTTGTTTCTTTTTACTTCAAGATAGTCCAATATTTTTATGAACACCAAAACAAGACTTTTCTCCACAAGCTTTTATTTGCAATGCTTTTGAACCTGTCCTGCAAATCTTTCCTTTGCATGAAACAGACAGAGATGGAGCTGGATTAAAATTATTTTATTTCAGAAAATGAAGTACCCATAGGTTAAATTGCCTAGAATAGACACCCTAAGAGGTATGTGCTTGTTCCAGTTACAAGATTTCTTGTACCATGCATGTTTTCACTAGAAAATGAACTTATTGATTCGAGGGGTAATTTGTCGTAGCTGTTCCTTTGATTTGTCTTTTAGATAGAATTCTACACCCTCCTGCAAAAATGTTATATGCATGCATATTCGTATGGTCCTTCTGGGATTTGTACCAAATGCGAGACAAATGCTGAACTATTCTCTTAGCACTTGCACCTGGACAGCACAGAGTAACTGAGCAAATTTTTCAGGTCTTTGGTGGGAGCAATATGGAGATTCTGCACCAGCCCTTCAAAGGGTTGCCATAAGAATACTAAGCCAAGTTTGCAGCACGTTCACTTTTGAGAGGCACTGGAGCACGTTTCAGCAGATGCACGCAGAGAAGCGTAACAAGATTGACAAGGAAACAATGAATGACCTTGTCTATATAAGTTGTAATCTTAGGTTGGATAGACAAATGAAGGCAGTAGATGCAGACCCAATTCAATGTGAAGACATCGATATGACTTCAGAATGGGTAGAAGAGAATGAAAATCCGAGTCCAACACAGTGGCTCGATCGCTTCGGTTCTGCCTTGGATGGAAGTGACTTGAATACTAGGCAATTTAGTGCTTCTATTTTTGGCGCAAATGACACCATATTTGGATTGTAACGTCAGGCCTTGTATGTGTACTTTATTGTATATGTAATCATATGTTCTTTATTCTATAAACCAGAAGTACAAGTCTGATATTGCAAAAAGAGTTTGAATTACAGCAATTCTCCTCGCCATTTTCCAGCAGGTGTTTAGGGAGAATAATAACTTCAACTTCAGTTTCAGCTTCTTCTGTCAAACTCACTGGTGCCATAAACTAACAAAAAAGTTTCAACCTTTTTGCACTTCTTGAAAGGTAGATTAATGAAATGTAATTATTATCCCCCTACAGCCCTGCCCTGCACTGCACTTGCCAAGAAATGTGACTTTCTTTCTCGGCATGTCTCGTTTAATGCAGCAATAGTGTTGTCGAATAGATTTTCACAAATTGAGAAGATTATATATAGCATTTTATTTTTTAGACCGAAAGCCTTATATAACTGGAAATTAATTTACCAAATTGATGACAATATATCAGGATCAGGGCGTTGATAGTTGAAAAGGTGTCAATTTTTATCCACCATATTTTGAAAAGTTACCCACCTTCTCTAAAGCCAGCAAATTGGATTATATCATCGGCCATTTTCCAATATCAACTTAACAAGTGTCAACATTCTTATTAAATGAAGACGTAGAATGGAGATAATCCAGTCTTTCTTCAGCCGGACAACGCCTCGCCTAGCAAATAGCGTACGAAGTAAGAAAAAGGAAGCTACGGCCTTTTTCTTCCTTTTTTTACCACAAAATAATATGTAAGCCCCACCGATCCAACGACATACATTCAACCCGCCAACCGAACCGAATAACCAACACTTGCACGAGAAAAGAAAAACAGTATATATAATCTCTCTCTCTCTCTCTCTCTCTGTGTATGCCCCCCTCTCTCCCCACCCTGCTTCATTAATCAGTATTCAAGTTCTCCATCATCATCGCCACGACCAAGACGAACGATCAACCTCTATGTACCCTCGGGTAGGAAATTACCGCGATGGCCACTCCTTCGTCCATCCCGGCGACCGTCCTTCCCTTTACCACAACATTCCTCCTTCCTCTTCCGGTAAATTTTCCAGCGCGATTCTTTTATAGCTGTTATCAGTAAAACTAGTCCAGATTTTATCTTAATTTTTTCCCTTTTTGTCCATGCGTAATATTTGCATTTCCAGTGTCAAATATAATATGAATTGGAAGGGATTAATGTAAGATCCCTTTTTTGCCATGTTGGTGCTCGACTACCGCAGAAGTTATTAATTCAAAATCTAAGAAATTCTCCCTGTTAAAAGGAGGAAATTATTTTCCTCTTCCATAGCAATATCATGTTATATTGACTGTTGTAAATATTATATTACAGCAAACATTAAGAGTTGTTTAAAGAATTTTCATTTTTCATTAAATACAAATGCAACCTCAGCCCTTCTTAGTTTTATATTTTATTTAATCTAAATGATGAATTGGAATATTTATTTTTCAAACTAGTTCAGTTTTTTCAATCAGGATGTGTTTGTTTCAGCAAAAACCTTTTCCAATCACTTTTATCTTCACACTTTTTGTTATATAATATCAGATTTCAAATATCATCATAGTAATCTTGAGAGTCGTGCGAATAATGTTTTGTCATGGTATGCAATGGCAGCAAGGGATATAGCGGCCGACTATTATTGATTGTGGTTGACAACCATGGATAGTGCTAGTGAAAAACAAGGGAAAGGGTTGCCTCTTTCTAAATACCGAAGCCGTCTTCCTCGTTTTCCAATGATATTTTCCAGTGGTGGTTCTAACTGTTGAACTACTATCTTCACCGGTCACCACCATCTGTCTTGAAAGTTACTAGTTACAGCAAACAATTAAGCTTGTGCAATAATACCTAATATTTGAAAAGCTTTAGTCATATTTATTGTTGGCGAAACTAACACATAGAATTATTAATTTTTTTTCCCTTTTTTTTTACATGGTGATGTTTTGCTGCAGGACTCGGGATTAGGGTTACTTTAAAGCCAGAATGTTGGATAATGCCTCCGGTATAGTTCAGTTTATTCTTTTAATATTCTAATAATGATTTTTTATTATGCTAGTGTACCTTGTGATTGGAGTTCTTAACTATTATGATGGAAATCTACTTTCAAATTGAATAAATAAAGGTGCGGGAATGTGCTGGATAAGAATGGAATGCACTAAAAGTGTTAGTGCATCTTTTTCTTTTCGTGGAATCATTTTTTAATTGTTTGTTGCAATTAATGAATTACGATTCACTTGCATGTCTTGTTGAATAACTTGAATGTGGTGACATGATTATACTTATGTTTTACATTATCACTTGATGTGATACTGAGCTATAGATTTAGACCCAGTCTCTTTTTCTTTACTGTTTAACTGGGTTGTGCATCCTGTAGAAGTTTTCTCTTTTTTCATAGCACTACAACTATTTGCCCTCTCTTTCATATGCTGAGTAATTGTTTTTTTTTCCCCCTTTTTGTAGCCTCCGTTGTCTCCTCATCTGGGAGATGTAGGTGCTAGCAAATTCCAGTTTGATTTCGATTTTGAGAGGAAAGTTTTGGCTGAAGCAAAGAAAGTATACCCAAATTGGAGCAGGTTAGGGCTAGCAGACATCCCATCAAAGAGATCAGAATCGATTCCGTCAAAAGTAAGCTCCCATTTTGTTAGCCATAAAAAGTGTTCAATTTTTGGGTTGAAAAGCTCAATAAACCAACAATTAGGATAAGCTCGAAAATAGTTACTAAAAGAAAGGGAAAAGTTTGCCACAAGATGGATTAGTTATTTGTTTTGCTATGGAACTAGGTTGCAATGGTGATTGATTACATTTAATAGAATCAAGGAACTTCAAGAGCTTAAGTTGTAAATGGCTGATCTTCAATGGCCTGGTCCAAGCACCATTTTTCACTTACTTTTTTAGCTTTTTAACAACAACAGTATGTAGTTTTATAAGTGGCCATAGCTGTAGATGCAACTTCTGTATATTTCTTCACATTGTGCAGCTGAAGTGGACAGGAACTGTTGATGCAGGGTCCTTCTGAAGATCCTCTAGTAAGAAAGTACGTCGCATCTGGACTAAATCGAGAGGCTGTTCCTCTAGCGGTTGCCAATTATGGGGATAACCCAGCCAAGGTACTTCAGAGCTTTTCTTAGTGTAGGTTAACCTTTAAAGTATATGCAAGTTAAGCATTCATCTGATCATAATTATCCAATTGAGCGCAATATTAAAGTGGCTTGTGGCTGGAAAAACTGCTGTCTGTTGCTTAAGAAAATGCCACTATAAACGTACTGATCTTTTAAGGCCTTTGTGCTCCTACAACTGGTAAATAAAGATGCTAGCACTGTTTTAGCTCACTTGTTTTGTTTATAATAGTGTCAAGTGCAAATATACCAACATATATGTGCTTAACCTCCTCTACTTGATATTAAGCATAACATACTTATAGACTCCTACATGACCATTTTACTCTTAATTACATATATATTTTTTAATTCTTGTAATTTTTTATTATTTTATCACAGGTCAAAATAGTAGAATAGAATCTAGAAACACTCTCTTTGAAGATTTGAATTGTCAATATTTAATTTCAAAGACAAAGGTACTAGGTACATACGAAGCAAATATAGGGGGTGTTTTTATAATTTAACCTTAAAAACGGGGCAGTCTTCAAACATCTTTTAAGTTGTTGAAAATAAGACCCTTGATTAGACCTCTTTTCCCCCTGTTGATCTATTTATTGTAGTCACAAGAGTGGCTTTCATTTCCTCAGTTGAGTAAAGGGTTACCAAGAATGGAGGACTAGCTTAAGCACAAGAGTTGCACATAGACTGAAGCAAGGGAGGGGTTTGTAGGAGTAGGAACTGGAGAATAACTGATAGAATTAGGGGATTAATTTGTGTTTTGTGGTGTGATTTGAGAAGGAAAACAATGTTAAATGAGCTATGCCAATGTTTTCTAGAGCAAAATGCTCCTAATCACACAAGGGTGACAAAGAATATTTTTTAACTCCTCTCCCCTCTCCCACCAGTTTTTATGCGCTCATAGCTTGCCCATCATTTTTCACGCACAGCTCCTTATTTTCCCTTTTACTCTTACTATATCTACTGTTACATCTTCCTTCCTTTATTTATGTCATTACACCACCACTTCTATCTCACTACTTGATTGTTACTACTACTTATTTTATTCATATTACTATACTTATTTTACTCCCATTACTTAATATAGCTTGGTTCCCCACTCTCAACATCTAATTTCTGCATATCCATATCATCCAAATTATTCCGCTTTTCTTTATTCTTTTAAACAACATGTCCATCAAGACCTATTGGCCAGTCATTTTGCTCTTTCTCCCATTAATCTAGTTTCAATTCCGATTACAATGTGCTGTTGGTGAGTCTAAGAAACTCTTGGGTGTTGGAGTAAGCGGGTATTGGTTGTACTCTTTGCTCCTCTATGATATAAAATTAGTGAACAAACATAGTGTTCTCATCAAGCCAGTATATAGTCAAACTGAGGCTCATTACCACCCTGCTTCATATATCTGATGTGAAGGATGACAATCGTTCTGTCAGCTCAAAGATTACAAATGAATCAACCTGCTTAGTCATTTCCTTTCTTCCATGTCAAAGCTAAATTGGTTCACAATTCAGACAAAATTCATGCAAGTTTTTGCATTTAACGTTATCCATGACCATACATTTTGGTCACCCTTTTAAATTAAACTGTATCATGAAAAGAAGAAAACCTTTCAAATCTGTGACTCTGGAGCTTGCTTAATAAGCATCTAATGCAGGTTTACTATTTCTAGTGTTTACAGACTGTCTCTGCTATATAACAAGGTTATATTTTTTGCAAATAGGTTAAAGAGTTCATCAACAGCTACAATGTCCTGCGAGATATGGGGTTTACTCCTAGCAAAATTGCTGAGGCCTTGCTCAACTATGATAATGACGTGGATAAAGCATTGGCACATTTCCTCTCATGAGTTGCTTTAAGCACATATGAACATTCTTGCTCATTTTTGTGTAGACAATAGTGCTTAAATGCTGTAGTGCAACTTCATTCATTGTAAATAATTTTAGGATTTACATGTATCCGTATAGGGAACTCCTTTGATATTGGGTATGGATGGCTTACTTCATAAAGGAAATGAGACATAAAGACACACCTCAATCTATAAATAAATATGTTTATTTGTTTGATTATCTGTTGAAAATCTTAAGACTATTGCAAATCCTCGTAATCTGCACAAATCCTGCAGAAGCAGACTAGAGTGAAGTGGTAATGTTCTGATAAGAAGAATATAGATGGAACCGGATGCACCGTTTTTTTGTTTTAAAGGTTCATCTTTCACTAATGTTTTTTAACTTGTAGGAATTCGAGATTTGAATACACAGAATTGGAAGTGCATGTGGGTTTCAGTTCTTGTATTTGTCGTAAAATTAATGGAAGATGAACCTATTTGTCCTATGTATACTGTTTCTTGCATGTAGCTGGGTTCTCCTGCTTATTCAAACATCCTGGTTCTCTGGATGACTAGACAAATAAGAGCCACTTGCATGAATAAAAGGCAATCAGGCAACCACCCTAGAAACCGACTTGCTCTATGAATTCTATACAAACTGAAAGAATCGAATAAGACGAACATGGTCAAAGCACCCATCCGTAGCATCACAGCTCTTCCACTTGGAAGAAGCAACATCCATCCCTTCTTCTATAATTTTAGTCTATTAGGCTGATGCCAGAGATGCATTTTTAAGAAAATATTTTTCGGCAAAAACTAATCAGAAATAAGGAAGAAAATGATTTGATGGGTTTCTTAATGCTTTCCTTTTATTTATTTAGTTATTTTTAACTATCCAAATCCAATGGTGGTGGGTGGCCATTGGGGTTGACTCAATTCCATAGGATAGTGAATGACCACCCACTATATAGTCAAACCATATATTCTACTTGTTATAGTGGATTGTGATCCAATTTTCTATTTGTTGGCCAACTTAATGCCAAGTGGTGTTTGATAAGGATTTTCTTTTCCTTTATTTTTTTTATTATTACTATATTATTTAATGAGAATAATAATCCGTGGACCAATAAAAGATTAATATATGTTGTCTAATAGTTAAAGTTAAAAATAATAAAAAGGCATGTATAACAAAAATTTGCCAGATAAAAATTAAAAGTGATAGTAAGTGGAGACTGGTTTTGTAAATACCCCTCTCTGAAATGGGACAAGCATGGTACTTTCACAAATCAGTCTTTAATTGTCAGTAGTTTCTGTTTCTATCTGATCGTGGAGTTATTTCAGGCGAATCCTTAATCCCTTTTCATCTACATATTCCGCCGGTGACCAAATTATGCATCCAAGGTGGTAATGACAGAGCCAACTGTCATGGGTGATTTCCTCCCAACTGTATTTATTGCATTTATGTAAATAAGAAGATTGGAGCCACGACCTCCTCGCCCTCCAACCAACAGAAGCGACCGTAAAACCAAAAGCAGCAGTTCAACGTCGGTAGGGATGAGGGATCAGATCACCATCAATGTTACCAAAATTCGAGTTCATCTATATTATTCAATTCGTTTCGATCTAATTTGACCGTAAAACTGGTTTGATATATCCTAGTTTAATTTAAGTTAAACCACAATTAATCAGTTTCATCTCTTTTAACCTTTAACCATTTTATATGTTTAAATCTGTTATATAGGTTAGATCTGATAGCATCGATGACCACCAATTAATTAATCTTAAGAAAGTGATAGAAGAATCAGCACAAATCCTAAAACATCATCATGCCAACATTAATGGGGTTTGCTTATGTTGAATCAACGTGTATAACAACGAAGAGCTCCCATGGATGATGCATGTCCAGGCCTTCGCTTGCGACTCGATAGTATACATGAGCCTATCCAAAAATGTCATACCAACACGTCAAGCCGGGTCATCTTGCGTCGCATTTGAGTGCAAGGACTTTAAACATGTGGCCCTGTACGTGTGCTATACACAGTGTACAACCACCAGAAGCTTATAAAAGTGGACAGAGCTAACATCTCACATCAGCCAAGGACAACCCTATTTCGATGCATTCCACTCGTAGTTATTATGGTGGCACACACTTCCCCCCTCCCCACTATAGTGGTTGGCAGAACAGAACCTACGGAGCCCTACCTAACGTGCAATCTCCCTAATGAGCCAACCATCTCTTCTCACGGATAACGAATGGTGCACCAAGGACAGTCCTACGAGTGGGAATGGCAGGAGCCTCCACATGCTCAGAGAAAAATTAATTATTAAAACTTATAAAAATAAATAAATTAAAAAAAGGGAGAAAGATGTACTATCTATATTTAAAAAAGCAAACCTTAATATAATGTTAAACACAACTAAATAGCTAGATGCATGATCTCGTAAAAAGTAAAAGGTACAGGTAATGGCCTCAATTCATAGAAAAAGTCATTTTATTTTTTTAAGTTGTATTTATTTTTATATTGCTTAAATAACATTCTTGTGTGTGTGTGTGTGTTTTTTTTTTTTTACTTTTTCATAATAACTAATAATATTATATTTCATTCAATGAAAAATTATAATTAACTAAATAAAATACTCCTAAGGTGTTATTTGTCTATTAACAATACACTATAAATAATAATTACATTGTCAATTCTATAAATATTTCAGTTTTATCCCATATTGTATTAGTATGGATAATAACAACCATATGAGTTGATATATTAATATTTTTTTTCCTATTAATATTATGAAAATGAACATATATTATTCATGACTAATTGAATGCCTAGTCACTTGTATTAAAAACGTTATTTTTTTATAGCATTGCTACTAAAACAATCTTCTATTGTCATCATAAAAACAAATTATAGAATGTTTATATCTATATCACGTTGTTTTTTTTTTCACTTTATTTGTAATTTCATATTTAAATCTTTTGTGATATATTTTCTTTTTAATAACAAAACTCAAACAAGTTTTATGTGCTAATTTTCATTTTTATAAATTGATTGTTAACTTTCAAAATATATATATGTCACAATGAAAAGATTAAATATTTATCTTTTTAGCCACCTATGAAGTGCACAAAGCACTCTTAATTATTTTCTAAAAATTTTATGTTTATTTTCAATTGAGTATTAGAAAGGGTTGCAAAAACACATATTAATCAAATCCTTTTATATATAGAAAATGCAATATAATTACAATAGTAAGTGACATTTTTTTATATAATTTCAATATTAATTTAATAAGAAAAGTCAAGTAAGTCATGTTAGAGATGTTGTTTTAAGATAATGTTTTGGGGTAACCATAGAGTAGGTGGGAACAAAGTATATGTACAAATAAATTCATCATAAATGAAAATAAATATTAGGAAATAGATCCTCCTAATTTGAATTTGAATCGTCTTAATTTTTCTTAATTTAAAAATCAATAGTTGAGATTATTTAGATTTTTTTAATATCCTGTGATGTTATTATGATATTATTTTCTCCTTACGATCCCAACAATCCTCTCAAACTCCTTTCTCTCAATTCTCTTCAATTTACTCCCTTAACAAGTAGCGACATGTAAACGACAATCTAGATCCAAATCTTAGATAATCATAAATAACAAGAATGGTATCATTTCTAAATTATAGTTAGTGGAAATAGAGCTTGTGTAAAATATTCCTTTCTTTTGGAGATGGAAGGGAAGAAGTGCAAAAGAATTATTTTAGTATCATCTCAAATTAGTCATTGATTAGTAGTATAGTCTTTTATAAGATAAAGATGGATCTATTTAAAAGCCCTTAGCCTTATTTATCTATTAATCTTTGTTGATGGTGTATTTCGTCTCTGGGACTCCAAGGTTAATTAAGCTCGATGAACTAAGGAGGTTTGAATGATGATAAGGTGGAAAAAATTACGGTCAATATGCCAACTGCCCATTCCATGATTCTCTTCCTTTATCAACTCCACGACGGCTTGAGGTTATTGAAGAGAACCAGTGAACTATGGAAAGGTGGCTTGACTGTCATTCTCGTTCTCCTTCACCTATAAATGCTCTTGGAACACTCTTATCTAAAAGATCCGAAACCCTAACCTCTTCAACAACACTGTTGCTACTTATTTTCTTAAGCATGTATATGCTAAAGACGCCTCCAACACCCGAAAGGATTTTTTTTTTTTTTTGACGATCTCTTATACTCCTAGACACAGCAATGCTTCCTTGGGTTTCAGTCCAACCTCATCGAGAATTTAGCAACAACAATCTCAAAAGTAAGCTCATATATAATAGTTGAATTTTTCCAAAACAAAAATAAATAATAAGGAATAAATGGAAAATGGTATATTTCATTTTGGCCAGGAAGATGAGATTATTTACAAATTCATATTGGATGATAGTGATTCTGATTCATTGGCAGCATCGTAATGATATATAAGCGCCAAAATGGTTAAACTTAACTGCACTGTGGTGAGCCAGAACCAGAGTTCCGCATGGGGCTGGTCATGGTGGTCCTAGACACCAAATCCTAATCCCGATAATGCAAGCCTAGCTTGTCTACTAATTATACACTAATATTAAACCAAACGCATCAAAGTATATTGCGTAAACTTGCGTCGGCAGGAGGCTTGGATACATCTTTAGGTTTCAAACACTATTTAAGCGTACTATATTATTTGCTTTTGCACGCCCTTCAATAAACGACAATCCTATATGATTATCCAAACAAAGTCATCAATACGCTCTGTTTGACAATCCACGTTTTGTGCAACTTTCAATGGAATATATTGATGTACCGTCATCAAATTATATGACGAGAATCAAATACAAAAATTATTGTTTGAAAATCCGCAAAGCTAGAAAGAGCTAAAGTAAAAAGGTGCGAAACCTATCAATTATAGACAAATTTCATTCTATCTTAAAAAAGAAAGGGTGAATGCAGTTGGAAATTTTCCACTGCTGGAGGATATGGTGTGATTTCAACCAAGGTATTTAAACAGAAATATATCTAACTCTTATATTAAATAGGAAATAACAATAATTGTACCTAGGGCCTTAGGAGAAAATCTATACATAATGTTCGTGTTCTTTAAGTGGTGTTCCTGTCTATATTTCTACCGATCATAATCTACTATAGAAAAAGCACAAAATAGGTATCATACCTATTGTTTTTCATTTTCTTATACGGTGATACGTGATATTGGAAGGTATATAAGCAATAACATTGGTCGATGACGATAGAGAAACTCTGTCCTTCATTAATCTTTATTCAACTTAATTAATGAGAAATAATTTATATTCAAACAGTTCTTATGCCCGCTAAATCAGATTATGGTTATTATATTGAAGAAAGGTTTTGATAAGAAAAAATTGTTCCAAGTAAGGAAGTCCATCGTTTTCAACCCATACTTAGATACTCAAATTTATCTAATTACCTGTCCAACTTAAGTTTGTATTATGGAGGACTATGTTTGCCGCATTTGGCTACCATTTTGTATTTTATAGAAACTTTTTTTATTTCTATTTGCCATAATTTACCAAAAGTAATATCTAATTTACCAGCGCCCTCTTTAGTAGCTTCTATACTCTGAGCATGTTAGTAAATGCATCTACTTTGATCTTTTGAATATACAATTAAACCGTGGCATCTAATGACTAAAAAAGTTTCAACAAACGTATTATCATATGGACACGGACAAGTAAATATACCCTTAACACGTCATCAGTTTTAATATGCTTGTGCATGATCGGGTAATTGCATATAGAAAATTGACGCAAAACGTACGTTTACCACAAAGACAGATAATGTGACTTAAATACCATGAGTTTATTGAAAGCATTCATTATCTCATTGCTAAACTACATGTACATATATGAAATAGATATATAGTATGAGGAACTTTTATGGTCACATCATCAAGACTATCTAATTTATGTTTTCACCATTCAAATGATTATAAAAATTAATATAATAAAATATTCAATAGTCAGATTATAAATTGAACAAATCTTATCAAAAAAGTGGATACAATTATAAAATTTTCCTATATTAAGATAGCTACATGGTTGATTATGGAAAGAAAGTTGGACGAGTACTATATTTTAACTTGGACAATTATTATTTCAAAACTTATTCGTTATGGTACTCATCTCAAATATATATATATATATATATATATGGTCTTGATTGCGTGAAAAGTCTGACTTTTTCTTGCTTTTTTTTTTATATCACCTATATACATAAAAAAAAAAATTATTAAAAAAATACAAAAATCGTAAATTTCATAACAATAAATCTAGAGCAACCTAACAACATTACAAAATTGAAGAGATGATAACTCAATTAGTAAACGAGATCTAGCTTTGGTTGGATTAGAGTTCTTATTACATATCTATTTCATATCTACTTTATATTTGAGTTAAAAATCAATAATATATATATATATATATATATATGCTCAAAATATTAGGTATCACACATGATTAGTTGAATTTATGGTCATATTATTTCACATATCATATTAAGATTGATCATATCGTACTGGTTTCGTAAATTTTTTCTTTTTTCCCCGTCTTATATTCATAATGAGATTGTATAATTCATGTTGCTTCGAATTTTAGTTTCACCTTATGAAACAAATAACATTTTCTAGGTAGACCCGGTACTTAAAAAGGATCCTAAGTGCTCTTTGAGCACAACTTCCATTGGTGCTCTAAATAAGGTTTGGGTATACTGGGTCTTAGAACTTTTCCTATAAAAATTTATTTTACCTAAAACATTGAGTTGACCTATAAAAAAGTTTGATGCATAACAACATGTGTATATATTTTATATTACGTTAATATATATTTGTACTTCCTTTTTTTTTTTTTTTTTCTTATCTTTCTTTTTCTGTGAAACCTTGTACATATATATATGCGTGAATGCTGACATGATATCATGCGGCGGCTCACCCACTATGGCTGAAAAGATTCCACTTACAGCAGTAGATTTTGTCCATATGGGTTTTGTCTAATATGATGTTTTCGCAAATGAATATATTTATCATATTATCGTTAATTGGTCCTTATCGTAATATATTATATATAATGTTGGAGCCCTGTTTTTTTGGTGGGTCACTGGCCTCGTCAATTATTGACTTATGACGACTTTTTGTTTTTTTTTTTGTTTTGCAACTTCTTGTTAGGTAGCGGACTAGAAGTTACTTTAATTTTTACACATACGTACGTGAGTTTGTTTGTGGACTAGAATTAATTGTCCCTCATGGCAATTCTCATCATTCCTCGAGCGCACCAACTATCTACTTACGTACGCGTGTCATTGGTGCCTGGCCCGGACAACATAAGTTCTTTCCGATTCTATGCCGTTCATTTGTGTATGGACCAATTTTGAGCCGCACAATAATAAGTAAAAACCCACACTATAAAAATAATTAATATATATATATATATATAATTGAAATAAAACCATAAAACTAAATTACTTGATTGTCGGTGTGGTGTAAAATGACTCATCATTTTCAGTCTTACAAGTAATCTCTTGTTTTACTTTTCTACATACGAGTAGCGACATCTTATTAGATGTTTGAGCTGTAGTACCGGTTTTTTAATTTTGTATTTTGCTTCTTTCGTATAATGTAAATTTATGTCCCCTCGATCTTATACTTATTTGACATCGTAATAAAATTGGTTACTAATTTTCCCTTCATTGAAAAGTAATAGGATTTAATTAGGATCAAGTTGAGTTAGAAGAAAATTTACAGAAGGAAAAATTGAAATTGGTAGCTCCAAATTATGCCTGTTGAGTCATATGATTTTTTTATGTCAGTTTGTTCATATCTTACACATGAATCATATCTTCAGCTGTTAACAATTCGAATTGAATCAAGCTTTCGAAAACTTAAGTTAAGTTTATTTAAAAACTATCAAATTTATAATTAACACTCGAGCTTGACTCATTTATATAAACAAATTTAACCCGAAGTTCAAACTTAACGCATTTATTAATCGAATTCAAGTCGAGCGGAATAAAAACAAGTTAATCTTAAATTTACTCGTGAGTTTAAGTATATAAAATGAAACAAATTAATAAATAGCAAATATTGATAAGATTATATATTATATATTATAAATATTAATCTTTTTAATAATATATAATATATATAACTTATAAATCTACCTACTGACAAGGTGCCTTATAAACTTAAACTAAAGTTTGAGATTAATTCGTTTTGATTAATGAGTTTGTTTTTAAAGCCAAACTCAACTCATTGTTTACTCAAACTCGATCTAAATCGACTTTAAAACGAGCGAAATTCAAACGCCCCCAAATACTTCGGTTCATTTACAGTACTAATTGTACGCATTTAAAACTAACGGAATCTAAGTGAGATAATTTATTTCATGTAACAAAGAATGACGCAGCAGGTGATGTATGATGAAATCTCCAACCCAAAGCCAGCAATAATCCCAAAGACTTACACGTCGCAATCATAGAGTTGATGGCGACGGCCTCTTTGTGTCCACGTTCACGATTTCGTCCAGACAAATAAGGGCCCTCATATCGAGATTTTTTTACGTTTCTGACGATTGTCAACTTGTCTGTTCCTGACTTACTCATTTCGCCAAAGTGACCAAACTATCCTTACACCGGCCTTTTGTACTTTTCAATGATGAATTTTGGACACGTCTTAAAGAGAAAAACATCGAGACCATCCCGAGAACAGTACTATGAAAACCTTTTCATGGGCACCGGGACAAAATTATAAATCGCCACTTCTCAGGTTTTCTTTCATTTTTCTTTAATTATTAATTTAAAGTGTTCTATGTTTAATTTCTATTAAAAGTCAAATTGTGTATTTTATCTTTTAAGTAAACCATTTAAAGTTTCTAAATCCATACCATAATAGTTTTTCTATGTTTTAAACCGGTTACATAAATTATTTATAATGATATTATTATATCGCATATTTCATCTATCTATACTTTTATATAAAAGTATTTTTATCAAGAATATTTGATATAAATTCCGATATTAAGTATTCGTATTTAATTGGTGAAAGCTAAATGCCTTGAGGTGCTTAAGGAGGTAGGGGGTGCTAGTGTAAGCATTGATTCTTGCAATAATTTTTTTTTTTTTTTTTGTTATGTCTAATTTTTGTAATAAAGTAAAATGAGACCCATAAAAAGTAATAAATGAGACCTATAAAAATTTAAGAAAATTGTTAAGTAACTTTTTTAACATTTTTTAAGTAACCATTAATAAAATAAGAAGTCTCTTAATACAAGTAGTTGCTTAAAATATTGGCATAACGCTTAAAATAACTCTCTAAGTACCCCATTGATAAAAGTACCCTAATATAAAGTTCTAATAACACATGAGCTTAAGTTAGTGCGATAATACAAATATAGAAAAGCTTCAATAATTCACTTAAAATGGAAAGAGCTATTGTTAGATTTTAATAAAATTTCAGAATTTAAGTGATTTGATTAAATTATATAGAGGTTGATTAATTTTGGTCAAAACTATGTGGGGAAAAAAATAATTGAACGCTTTTTCTCATACCAAGTCACTCTAGTGAGTTATATTTATATATTTCATAAATTATTGGAAGGGTTGGTAAGTATATGGTTTGGCTAATAAAATCCAAAAATGCATAGCTTCAATAATGCAATATTAAATTATCCTTGAAAAAATAATAGTAATAATAATAACAACAATAATGCAATGCGTGATTTACAAATATTCACTTAAATTATAAATATCGAGAGCAACTACTTTAATAGGAATTCAGCACATGGAAAAGCGGTTGTAATATAGGCTCCATTTTTTTTGTGTGCATATTTCTTGTTTTATATATCACACTTATATTATAAAAGAATTGTTAAGAAAAATGACATTCAAATAATCAAATGTCGCAATGCTACTTCTTCCACCAAGGCTTTTGCGTCCGATGAAAATAATGTATTTGCGTTAATTGCTAGGAGGATTTGTAAGCTTCAAAACTTTTGTATGTTTGTCTCAAAAATTTAAAAAACAATTATATATAAGCATATTATTTTGTTATTTTTATATGTTGGTTTTTCTTATTTCTCTTCTTATAGACTTATGTAGGAGTCTACAAGTCCGATAAAGAATTAATTATAAAGAAAGAATATATATGATATGCATATTTTATAAAGTAAATATTAAAATGATTTTAAGTTTGTTTATTGATTGTATGATTCAATATCCGTCACTAATTATATGTCTTGTATTATGGTACTATAATCTCGTGACTATAATTGCATATATATAGTTCTATTGGTAGTGGTACACCAATGATAAAAATATTAAACCAATATATATATATATATATATATAAAAAGAAATTACATAATGAAATGCATTTAGTTTTTCGTTAATAAAAAATTTTAAATGCGTCTGTCTACTAATTTTACGTATTATATTGAGACATTTTTCCTCTCTCTTGAATATAATACAAATGGATTAGATGAGTGCTTAATACATGTGACTAAGATTTGAAGGGAATAAAGAAATGAAAAATGTGAGGACAGGCATGGCATATGATCCAAGAATATACGATCCATTTTGCGCCCAAAGTATATGATTCGTTTTTGACGACATTTTTGTCCATGCGTCGAACGTGGTCTCCAACTGTGTGCCTCACAATTCACATCGTACCACTACCACCTAACCTAACACTATATTATCCAACTTTTTCTGTCATTTTCCTTTATTTTGGGCCCCTAATTCTGACTGCTACCATCTTATTCCACCAATTTCTTTTTAATATTTTAAAAGCTTATATAGACAGATTGAATTATTGGCACACTTGATTAAACTTCTAAGACGACGTAAAGGTCCTGGTCTCCCGGAGGCTGCAGCATCAAAATTGAGAGAGAGAGAGAGAGAGGAGCCATAAATGCTAAATTTCCTTATTTATTTATTTATTTATTTGCCATCAAGCTATTAATACTTAATTGAAATACTGCTTTTTGTATAATATCGAATATGGAAGGGGAAAGAAAAAGAAAAAGAAAAGAAACCATATCTTATAAATAAAATAGTATGGAATATAACCATATTTAAAATTATTGTCAATAATTAGTGGACAATTTGGTAACCTTGCACATTACCCGAGACTACGCTTACTTGATTTTGATGTGTTTTATTGACCATAGAATTAACTATATCCCTAAACTTAAATAATAGATAAATAGACTATTCTTTATTGAAAGTGCAATACATAAAATAAAAAGGATGTATACACTCATTTATCTTATTTACAAAAGACTGATATCAAACACTCACGTTCTCAATACCTAGACCATCGACAGACCAATCTGGGATTCTTATTAATCGATTGATGAAACCTGGCAGATCTGATCGATCTCCCGAACAGGCAGGTCCACAGCAGATGAGAAAGCAGACTAAAGATTATGAACTGCCTACCGATACCGACCCCTCGTAGCTGGAATATGTTTACTTGTTTTACTTCTCTCTCTAATCATTTTATCGATGTATAAATGTTTTATTGTATTGAAGCGATGGTCCTTTACGGAATTAACTGAGACCAACATTTTCTCTAATCCCGTGGTTTGTGCTCAATTTCAAAGCATAATTGTGTCGTCGGTAACGGTGATGTGACGCAGCTCGACCGGACTATTGGAAAACAAAACAACTTCGTCGTTAACCCATTTGAATGGTTGTATTATGATTTTAATGGATGTTACATTTGTCTACATCGAGGTTTATGGTGCGTTTATTTTATTAAGAAACATTTTTAAAAAAAAAAATTCTTTAGATAATTGTTTTAATCTAACATTTAGAACGCGATTATTATTTTAATAATCAAAACGAATTATCTATTGTATATCAAAGTCGGAATCACTTCTTTGATGCTTTACATGAATTAATATATATTTAGAGTGCTATTATTTATATATTTTTACTAAATTCTTGATTTTCTAATAATGAAAAAAAAATTACTCATGGAATTCATCAAAGAATCATTTTATAATTTTCATTGATGTTTTCATTTGTTATCGATCGTCACTTTTGATTGCTATCATTGCTCTTTTCCACGCTACTTATATTAAATTATGCAAATTATTAGAGTCAATATTATAGTTTATATCTTAACTTCACTATTTTTTATAATTATATACATAAAGTTTTAATTTATTTAATTATATACTTAATTAAAAATTTAATTGTCATGATTTATATCTTAATTAATTCTGATCCATTTTATTAATCCATTTAGTACAATTTAGCAACAGGATAGCTGCTGACAACCTTTGGGAGCTCCTGCAACCTTCCATAAGTAATTACCAGTCATCCCCCTAAAAAATAATGAGTGGTGATCCACTTAAAAAATATAAGTCACGAGACTTATTAGTAGTCATAAGTGCTTATCTATAGCCCTACGGGAGTTGTACTAACCCCCTAAGGTCATGGGCAGTCATCTATTGAGTAATCATGTGGATTGGACTAATTATATAAATTGAAGTTAATTGAAATATAAATCATAATAACTGAATATTTAATTGGGTGTATAATTAAACAAATCAAAATCTCAAAAGTATAATTATAAAAAGTAATAAAATTAAAGTATAAACCGTGACATTACCTCCTAATTATTGCATGTTGAGACTATTGCTTCATATTATTTGATATTTAGTTAGAAAAACAAAGAGAAGTTTAAATCAAGAAAATGTAAACATACACTTTCCAAAGTGAATTAACATTTCTTCTCACTTTAATGTTAAGATTGTAGCGGATTAAATTTAAAAATTGGACTTTAAGCCTATTGATTAAAATATATTCGACTTCTTAGGCTAAGTTAATAGGGTTCAAAGAGTTGAACTCATAAACTACTGAGAGATTAAGGAAGTTTTAGTATAGTAGATTTGAAGTAAGTCTCGTTGGATCTGTTAATCCAATCCAACATTTCTTAACTTGGCTCACACAAAAGAATAAAGCCTTATTAGACCTGAGTTCATAAAGAAAGTTTACTTAAGGACCATTTAGAAAAGGAATTGATTCTGGCTGTTGATCATTATTACGATCTAATGAATAAGATCAATAGTCATCCTTTATAAATGGCCTCCTCCCTCCTTTATTTGGATAAGAGAAAATTAGCATAAATGTTGTTACTCTACTATTCTTACCGTGAAAAATTAAACACTTAAACTTTACAAGAACACTATACTGTTCTTCATTGATTGTGGAGTTTAATCCCTCTTGGCTCCTCCATCTGTCACTATAAGCGTTAAAGTCTTAATGAAATCTCCTATCATCCTCTTTACACTTCTCTCCCAATCATCTTGTACAAGTTACCAAAGCAATTTTCCTAGCCACGCATAGAGCACTAACATGCAATACACACATGACTTTCATACTTGAACCCTAATAGCCACAAGGACCTTCCCTAATTTCAAGAACTAGTTCCACTAATAAGGCACTCGTAAAGGGTGATTCTTTTTTTTTTTTTTTTGGTTTAATTTTTCATTGGTTGTATATGTTATTTAGAACCATAAAAATATTTAAAAAATTCTAAGGACCTTTTATGAAGGATTTAGGATAAAGTAGAAAAGTTAAGCAAAAGGAAATTTCTTGAAATATTGATGTAATATTTAGCAACTCTAAACTGGGTCCATAACATCTAAATAAACTAAATATGTTTTGAAGTTCTGTGTAGTGTTGTTGTTTTTTATTTTATTTTATTTTTTTTTCTTATCGTCTCTCGTCTGATGAGATTTCAAAGAAAAATGAATAACTCATTTTCTACAATAGGTTTGAGTAACGGTATAGAATACAACAAGAATAGAAGCGTAATTTTCAAGGAATAAAACAAAAATGTAATAGTTATTACTTTATTCAATTGCACTTAGAATGGCATTAATAATTGTTTAGCAATATATTTGAAAGTATTAATAATGTTCTTATCCTAATCCATGATTGATTGTTGGAATAGGATCTCGTGGGTAAATAGAAATACATATTAAAAAGATAAGAGAATAATTATTTCTTTGATCTTATAAATTCCTTATTTTGAAGCAATGAGAATTCTAAGGAACGTCTCTTAGACAAACCAAATGCAGCAATAGAGATGAATAATTATTTCGTTCAATTTCTACGAAACCAACCCACTAACTAAATATGCTCTTAAGTAATTATTCCTTTTAAAAACTTAGAATTTAAAAGTAATGTGAATGCAATGCGGTTTCTTTAAAAAAAAAAAAAAAAGAATATAATACTAAGTTTACTTTTACTAAACAAATCCACTTGGATTATAATTAATTAAGTATGAGCAGCTACATAGTGGACAAGATATGAAGTCCTATCCGTACCTAAAACTATAAATGAGTTTACTTAAAACAATATAGTATTAAGCTTCAACTTTAGCTTAATCTAAAATTTTAAAATTTAAACTTGACTTGAGCTTAATTTAACTTAAACTTTTGAGGGGAAGCTAGATTTACAATAGTCCTAAACACATGTAATTCCAATTTGAAATCAACTAATATTTAAGCTCTACTTGAACTTAATAGGCTAACAATCAAGTCAAGCAAAGCATCGTGAAGTCTAAACTCAATTGAGCTGTTGTTGAATCGAACTTGAATAAGGTCAATATGAACTTAAGTAGCTTGGAATAGATTTAGTTTGTTTACACCTCTTTTCATATTTTATTATGCAAGTGTAAATTACATAATCCAAAACTAAAACCTTTTTTATAGTACATAAGAACCATTATAGGGTGTTCTTTGAAACCTATAAAATTTCTAGTAATTTTTCGTGCTAGTAGTCTTTAACAACTTAAAACAATAATTTTTTCAATCACATATTTATTATGAAGGCATACGTGATATTATGATTTTATAAGGTGCAAGTTTTATGATGATTTTAGAGGTTTATGGTGTAAGTTTTTTGTTTTTTGGTTTTTTTTTTTTCTTCTAATTTTAAGCTGTTTGAAACTTGTATTTACTACAGTTGGATTTAAGCTAATGACTTTTACCCTACCCATTCTATACCAATTTGATTTCCGCAATCAGCACCTCTTTAGCAGCTTCAACACTAAGCATGCTAGTAAATGCATCTACTTTGATCTTTTGAATATATAATTAAACCATGGCATCTAATGACTAAAAAAGTTTCAACAAACGCATTATCATATCGACAAGTATATATACCCTTAACAAGTCATCAGTTTTAGAATGCTTGTGCATTATCAGGTAATTGCAAAAATCAAAATGATGCGAAACGTACGTTTACCACAAAGACAGATAACATTTGGAATATGGAATAGATATATAGTAAGGGGAACTTTTATAATCCCATTCGCTTTACGATTTAATAATTTAGATAATTATAAGAGTTAATATAATAAGATATTAAATAGTGAAATTATAAACCAGACCAATCTTGTAAAAAGGTTGATGGGACTATAAAAATATATGGTTTATTGCGGCAAGAAAGTTGGACGAGTACTATATTTTATCTTGGGATGATTATTATTCCGAAACTTGCAAAAATCCTAAATTTCATAACAATAGATCTAGAGCAACCTAACATTGTTACAAAGAGTGAAGATGCATTATAACCGAAGAGATGATAACTTAATTATTAAACGAGCTCTAGCTTGGGTTAGATTAGAGTTCTTATTGCATAAATTTATTTCGTGTCTACTTTATATTTGAGTTAAAAAATCAATAATACACTCACACACATATATATATATATATATAAGCTCAAAATATTAGATATTACACGTGATTAGTTCAATTTATAGTCATGTTATTTCATATATCTTATTAAGATTGATCATAACATATGCCGTATTAGTTTCACAATTTTCTTTCCCTGCTTGTATTCATAATGAGATTGTATAAATCATATTGCTTCGAATTTTAGTTTCACCCCCTATCTCTAGATTGTAACGTTTTCTGGGTAGATCCGGTAAATAAGGATCCTAGTTACTGTTAGATCACAATTTCCGTCGGCGCTCTAAATAAGGTTTGGATGTACTGGATTCTTAGGACTTTTAATTTCCTATAAAAACTTATTTTACCTAAAAAAATTTTTTTTAAAAAAAAAAAGTTTGATGCATAATAATATATGTATATATTTTATGCTCCATAAATATATTTTTTTAATTCTCTTTTTTTTTTTTTAAACCTTGTACGTGAATGCTGACGTGATATATATATCATGCGCCCACTCACTACGGCTGAAAAGATTCCACTTACAGCAGTAGATTTTGTCCACATGGGTTTTGTCTAATATGATGTTCTCGCAAATGAATATTTTCATCATATTATCATTAATACATAATATATTATATATAATGTTTGAGCCCTGTTTTTTTTTTTTTTTTTTTCGGTGGATTCCTGGCCTTTTGTCATTGACTTATGACGACTTTTTGTTTTTTTTTTTGTTTGGCATCTTCTTGTTAGTTAAGCGGGACAAAAAGTTCTTTAATTTTTACACGTGTGGACTAGAATTATTCCTTATGCCAATTCTCATCAATCCTCAAGCACACCAACTATTTACTCACGTACGTGTGTCATTGGTGCCATGCCATTCATATATGTATGGACCAATTTTGAGCCGCACAATAATACGTAAAAACCCACACTATAAAAATAATTAATATATATATAAAATTGAAATAAAACCATAAAACTAAATTACTTGATTCTTGGAGTGGTGTAAAATGAATCTAAACCCCCTTATGAAGTAAAATAACAAAGTCTTACTCGTGTTATCAAATAAATGGAAACTAACAAAACAAATCCTAGGGTACTTGTGCAATCAATAATAATAAAGTAGACTTGTTCTCGTCTAACGCGACTGAATCCCTTGGTCACATCAATGGTATTGATTCTCATATTCAGAGTCTTGATGATAATTATTATGATAAGATACAGTGTGAATGCTGAATTTCATCACGCAAATGGTGGCGACGCTTTTAAGGTTTCTTCGTCTTTGGGTAAATACTTTACATAGTATATGGATGAGACGGAAGAGGCATTAAAAAACGCGTCAAGAATTCTAAAAGAGTATCAAAGTTAAAAGGAATAAAGGAATCATGGCAGCAAACAAGCCGAGTTGATTCAAGTCAACGCTTACCCTCAAGCTTAGGTTTAGGTTTAGGATTAAGCTTAAGCTTAGGCTCGATGTGTTTAAAAATTATTGAGTTTAAGCAGACTCGATTTTTTACCAATCTTAAAATTTACAAGTTCAAACGCGAGTCGTTTAAATTAATAATGATGAAAATCAATCTCCGATTATATTCAAACTGAGATAGACCTATCTAAAGTCGAGGCCTATCAATGCTTAACGAGGTCGAGCTGAAGCCAGAAAGACGAGAGAAAAGAAGATAAACACTCTACATCAAAACTATCGTCAATCAAAGTTCTAAGATACCACAAGACCAAGTACTCGAGATCAAAAAACCACTCAACAAAGTATCGAGAGACTCATACCGATTGATTCTAGTGCTCTGTAATTGTGGGCTGACCTCTCTAGTGTTTCAGCGATACCACACTTCTAGTATTTCTTTTCGAACCTATACATCTAACTACCGTTCATGTTCAATTCGGATGCTACTCTTTCCAAGACATGCCAAGTGACTACATGTCAACTTCCCCTATAAAACGCACAATTTTGTATTCTTGTACATGTTTTCCTTATTTTATTTATGGACCCAATTTTTCAGGCCTTAAGGTTTTGTACGTTATTTACAGTTGAGCCACTAGAATTTAGAACTTGCTATAAATAATAACATCTGTAAACATCAAAGATAATAATATACAACCATATGCAAAATTAGAGAAAGGTACATGCCTACGTTCTGAAATCTTTCCCTTTTTGAGCAAGGCTACTCTTAAGCTAGCATTTATCGGATTATCGAGTATAGATTAAGCTCTTTAATCTCTCCCGCGTTTTTATCGATCTTGATCTTAAAATTGTGGTGAACCCCTTCATTTGAACCGGTTAGTGAGTTACATCTAATCTTCATTTGAATCCCAAATAATATTTAGTGTTCATGAATTGTATCGAACCCTATTTCAAGCTCAAACCCTTAATTATATTCATTCATATTCACCGTCGAAACCTACCAATCTCACTTCTTGTTCGTTTTATCCATTGGACCCATTCTAGGTTTTCAAGATTCGCTACCGCTGATCCCGTATCAAATAAACTTTGTCTTGAGTTCAATCTCAATTCAATTATAAATTAAGCCTAAGTAAAGCTAAGATCAAGCTTACTTTTAAGTCTAATATACAAAATGGATAAATAAATAAATAAAAAATAAAAATTAGATTATATATTATATATATTATATAATATCTCGTATAATACTCTATATTTATATTTATTTTATAGATATTAGTTTTTAGATCTTAATTATAATATGTATAATATTAATAATATATAAAGGTTGCAAGCTTAAATAGGAGTTTAAACTCGACATATATAGACAAATAAGTTTTATTTTAAGTTCAAACTCAACTTGTTAGCTACTTGATATCAAGTGCATCCGACCTCGAGGAATTTACGAATGGTTTGACTCATTTGCACTCCTACAAGTAATTTCCTATTTTACCTTCCTACATATGAGTAGTGATACTTTCATACTTTTTCTACATCTTAAATGTTTGGAATGTACTACCACTTTTTTTAATTTTGTAGTATGCTTCATTAGTGTAAGGTAAATTTATGTCCCTCGATCTTATGCTTCTTTAATATCGTAATGGAATTGGTTACTAATTTTCCCTTTATTCAAAAGTAATAGGATTTACTTAGGATCAAGTCGAGTTAGAAGAAAATTCAGTGAAAAATTAAAAATCGAAATCGATAGCTCCAAATTATGTCCGTTGAGTCATATGATTTTGCATGTCGATGTGTTCATATCTTAGTCTTTAACATCCCATAGTCCTATGTAGGATTCCATTGTCCGAATGCCCTCATCTTTTAAATCTTAGCCATAAATTATATGTAAAGCTACAAACTAGTCGAACTTTTAAAGCTTTAAAATTGATTTATTTAAAAATTATTGAACTCAAAATCGAGCTCCAATTTTTTATTGAGTTTACAATTAAAACTTCATCTTAACTCACTTAAATAAGTAAGCTTTATTTTGAGCTAAAACTTAATTCGTAACTTATCAAACTTAAGCTTAACTTAAAATGAATCGATTTTGAATCGATTCATAAGCTTAAATATACTAAATAAAGAAATATATAAATAAATAGATTAATAAATAGTGAATAAAGATTTAATTATATATTATATAAATATTTACTTTTAGATTTTAATAATATATAATATTTATAATATATATATAACTTATAAACTTGCTTACAAGTTTAAACTAGATGATTTATGAACTTAAATTAAAATTCTAACTTGATCCGTTTTAATTAATGAATTTTATTATGAGTTTAAATTACGTTCGTTTGTTAATTAAAATGAAAAAAAAAAAAGCTCAAACAGCCGGAAAGCAACTCAATTCATTTGCTACACCGATTATATGAATCTAAAACATACAGGACCCATACATAGGCAGTAAGAGTTCGAACCATCCCAATGCAAATTTTCCTGTCTAGTCATGTGAGATAATTTATTTCATATCCGAGAGAATGACGCAGCAGGTGACGTGTGATGAAATTTCCAAGCCATGCCAGCGATAATCCCAAAGACTTAGACGTCGCAATCATAAAGCCTCTTTGTGTCCCAAGTTCACGATTTCGTCCGGACAAATAAGGGCCCTTGTATCAGACATTTTTGACGTTTTGATGGCTTGTCAACTTTTCTGATTTACTCACGCATCTCGCCAAAGTGACCAAACTATCCCCACGCCAACCATTTTATACTTTCCAAAGATGAATTTTAGACGACTCTTAAATAACGTTTGATTAAAAGAATTAAATTAAATAAATAAAATTAATTAAAATAAGTATACAAAAATTAAATGATGTAATTTTATTATATCATATTTATTTTATATAATAATAATATAAAATTTATATTAAAAATTAATTAATTATATTATAAAATAAATAATCTTTATATAATATTTAATAAAAATAATATTAATTAATTTAATAATATTGAAGAGTATTTTTAAGAATAAAAAATATTTTTATTTTCCTATTTAGTAAATTTTATTTTGTATCATTATATAAGTACGATAAAATTACATTTTTTGTCTAGTCTATCAACTTAAATTTTTGTTTAGTTATTAAGTAAAGTTACAAATTAAACATAAAATAATTTTTTTTGTTTAGTCTAATACCATAAAAATTACACAATTAAACATTACCATAAAGTGAAAAACAATTAGAATGCTACAAGAGTATTATTATGAAAACCCTTTTGTGGACATTGGGACAAAATTAAAAATTGCCACTTTTGAGGTAACTTTTTTTTTTTTTTAATTTGAAGTGTTCTATATTTAATTTCTATTGAAAGTTAAATTAAGTATTTTATCTTTTAAGTAAATCATTTAAAGTTTCTAAATCCATATCACAATAGTTTCTCTATATTTTAAATCAGTTACATGAGTCATTTATATTGATATTATTATACTACATAAGTCATCTATGTATACTCTTATATGAGAGCATTTTTATCAAGAATATTTGGTATAAATTCCAATACCAAGCACCTATATTTCATTTATGAAAGCTAAAAACCTTAAGGTGCTTAAGGGGGGTAGTGTAGGCACTAATTTGATTCTCACAATAATTTTTTTTTTATTTCTAATATTTGTAATGAGGTAAAATGAGACCCATAAAAGGTAATAAAGGAGACTCATAAAAATTTTTAAAAATTACTACGTAACTTTTTCTAAGCGACTGTTAATAAAATAAGGAGTTTCTTAAGATGGGTAATTATTTAAAATATTGGCGTAGCACTTAAAGTAACTCTCTAAATACTCCAATGACAAATGTTCCCTGATGCAAAGTTCTAATAACACATAAGCTTAAGTTAGTGTGATAATATAAATATAGAAAAGCTTTAGTAATTCACTTAAAATGGAAAGAAATTTTGTTAGATTTTAATAAAATTTAAGAATGTAAGTGATTTGATTAAATTGTACATAAGTTAATTAATTTTGGTTAAAACTGTAAGCCCCAAAGTTCAACCAAATAACCGTAGGATTGAACTTAGAACCCAAGGTTTAGAGCGATCGGTTAAAAGATCCGATCAAACCCAAATTATAAACTATTGAGAAGAATATTAGTAAAAATGATCCCGTAAACTTAAATTTAAGAAAATAAGAAATAAAATAGGAGACTATAAAATTTTCAAATTTTAAGCATAATAATTGCTAATTACCGAAAAGGCAAAAAGTGTAATCTAATAACTAATAAATTACTAGAGATAGATTATATGTATACTAAAAATTTTAGAATGACCAAAATAATATTTAGGAATGTTCACGTGTTACCCACATGTATTTACGTATAGATAAAAATACGCGAAATTACCTAAATTGGCCAAAAACTAAGTAAATAATTAAAGAAAATTATAAAATAATTATGAAAAAATCAGAAAAAATCAGAAGAGGATAAGATAAATCAAAATCAGGTCATGGCAGGTCCAAAACTACAAAAGAAAAATTAGCCAATAAAAATTTGACAACCTAAAAGTTAGAAATTAAGGAAATTGGGCAAAGTCTTGTCAAATTAATGCATAATAATTACAAAAATCGTCTATAAATAGTAATAAAAATTCAAAAGCTCATTTGAACAGATACAAATCAGAGAAAATTAGAGAAAGCTGAAAATTGAGAGAAAAATTCGTTTTAGAAAAAAATTCGAAAAAACTGTGCAATTAGGGCTTTCAAAGGGAACCCACACCAGACGAGCAGTTGGAAGTGGACAACCACCACCACCACACGGTGGTAGCAACGCCTAGGCTGGCCGACAAGGCCACGGCGGCCCGCGGTGGTCGGAGCCACCCAAACCGGTGAGTCCAATTTCCAGCCCGATTCTTATGAAATTTTGTAAAAATAGTAAATATAATTAGAAAATTATGAATTTTGTTATTCTGGGATATTTTTGTATGAGGTTTGTAGGAAAAATGTTATTTTGATGAAATTATGTCCTGTAATATATGGTACCTAAGAAATCGTGCAAAACCGAGCACATTTCGGTTTAGAAATAAATGACCTTAGGAGTGTAGTTTGGAGCTCAATTTTTTTCTATAAGATATTCATGTGATATAGAACAGTGTTATGAAGCCATTTTGTTAAAATGAATTTTTGAAAATTTTAAGTTAATTTTTAGCCCTAAAATGATGGAAAAATTGGGTAATTTGGAGTTAATTAGGTGATTAGGATATTAATTACTGATTTAGATAGTAATTAGATGTTTAGAGATGTTAATCTCTGATGTGGAAACCTAATCCTAGTCTATAGAGTGTTAAGTGTAAGCAATGAAGGTGTTATGTGGTAAATGTAGAAAATTAGGAATATGTAGAATTGAAAATTAATAAATATGGAAAAATTAGGTTTAATTAGATAATAAAATAATGAAAATCAGAACATAACAAATCTGAAACAAAATTCAATTTTAGGTAATTATATGAAAAATATAAAAATTTCTCACAACATGAGTAAATTCGGTACACTAATACGGATTTAAGTGTACCGGATGGAATAAAATGCTGACTAGGGGTAATGATCGTATTTAGGATATCGAGAAATAATGTGATTAATTTCACATTATGGGTTGAAACGAATTTCTAGGGTTGGAATATAAAACGCTACTTAGAAAATCGAACTAAAACCTAATTTGGAAATCGATGCAAAAACCGAACCTGAATCTAACCCCAAACCTAGAATAATTGTAAAAGACTTAATACCTAGATAATTAAGCATATTAAACCTTAAACAAAACCTAACAATAAGCATTATAGGATAAAACAAACCTATAATAGTTATATGAAAAGCTGAAACCACGTTTGTGTTATAGGGATGATTGGCAATGGCCTGAGCAAATTGGACCTCGAGTAAGTGAGCGAGGAGTCGAGGTAAGTTGGGATTAATACGATGTTGTATTTTGGAGGCTTAAGATTATACTTGGTTGTGCTTGTTAGATAGTTGGATGTATGCATGTGCTTGATTATAGGTGATGCTATGATTCTGTTTGTTGTTCTGGCATATATTGTATGAATTGTATGAAAGAATTGATCACCCTAAACTGGACTTAATTAAATATCCGACCAGTAATCATAATCGAACATGCATGGCAACCCATTAGGGGAACTTAGGACTCTCCGGCCAAATACCAACCCCTTCGGAAGGGATAGCGCAGGATTACAAAATGGTCCCTTCTTCATCCTCAGTCGAACTAAGTGACAGGAGAGGAGGTCGCGACGAGGGTGAAGACAGTGGTTCGAAGGTAGTCGCGGGAGGAGCAAGGTCTCCATTACACAAGCCTGGGTTTGGTTGTAAGCTGTTGCATTAACAACAACTCCTCAACCCGGATTAGAGCGGGTGCAATTTCTCTAATCTCACAATGGGCCGGATAACGTCGTGCGATGGCATTTGCTTACACATGCATTGCATCTAATAAGTGATTGAAAACCTTATTATGTTTCTGGTATAGTTTTAAGTCCTCCGTCTTAACTTACTGAGCTGTGGTTGCTCATATCCCTATAGACGTCGTGCAGGTGCTGGCTAAGAAGCGGCAACCAATTACTCTGAAGCTAGCAACTGCTGAATCCTGGAGAATGAGGAAAAACATTGAAGAATAAACACATATTTTAAGGTCTAAGTTTTTATTTTAGAATTATTTTTCATTTCCGAATGATGTAATAACTAAGGAATATACTATAGAGAAATGTTCTAAATTTTAACTGCAATAATTGAATGATAATATATATATATAATTCCTCACTTTTATAGGTAAATGATTTATTTAAATTACAAACTGTCTACTTCAAAGCGGGTTAGTTGTGGACGCCTAGCGGTTGTGAGGCCAACTTCTATCTTAGGGTGGTTTACACGGTGGGGCTGTTATGACTCTACCGCTTCGGGGCGTGACAAAAACTATGTGAGGGAAAAGAACAATTGAATGCTTTTTCTTATACCAATGTAACCCTAGTGAGTTATATTTATATATTTCATAAATTATTGGAAGGGTTGGTGATTATATGGTTTGGCTAATAAAATCTAGAAATAAATAGCTTTAATAATGCAATATTAAATTATTCTAGAAAAAATTATATTAATAACAACAACAACAATAATAATAATAATAACGCAATGCGTGATGTATAAATATTCACTTAAACTATAAACATCAAGAACAACTGTATTGGTTCCATATAAGATATCAAGAGGGGAGGTAAATTGATATCTTTAAACTTTTAAGAACTTTTCAATATAAAAATAAGATTACCTTCTTAATAACTTAATTTGGTGAATAGTGATATTTTAACACATAACTAAACAACAGTTAAATAACACAAATTAAAAGAGTAAAGAAGAAGAATATCAGACAAAGATTTCATAGAGCTTCGACTTTCAGCCTATTGCTCTCTTCTAGTTCCACTGTTGGGAACCTGGTCCTGGTTTACTTCATCGGTATCGTTCCACTTGATCTACTAAATCAAACCACAAAAAGATTATAAGCAATTGTCATACATAGACTTTACAACATTCTACTCTACCTATCTATCATCTCAACAATCTAAGCTAATACAAAACTACAGAGTACAAATGTACTTGTCTTAACACTCGAACAACAAATAATAATTATAAATTATAAGTGAGAACAAAAATATAAATCTTAATTAGTTTCACTTGAGAGAAAAATGATGATTGTTATAATGTTTACTTTGGTAGAACTTTCTACAACTTTTCAGAAGGTAGAATCTGATCATGATTTTTCGTGCAACGAAAAATTTATTTCTTCAGAGTTATGTCTCAATGTTTTGAATCCTTTCTCCTTTTATATTGAGATCTTCCAACGGCTAAAAATCTAAAGATTATCTTCACTTTCATATTTATCTAACTATTAATTATTAAAGATAATTCCTTAGATATTTTGAGAAGATCTTGGTAATTTTAAATTCAAAAACAACTCTCCTTATCTTATTTAGATTAGATATGCATCAATTCATAACCACCAGATAAGCTTCTAATTTTAATTTAAAATGATCTACTTTTGTTAACAACTTTCGAATAAGCCTCATGTTAAAAAATTTGAAACTTCACAAAATCTAAATAAACCTTATTCTTATCCATTTTTGTGCATATCTTGATTTATCCAAATATATTTTCGCTTTAAAAAAAATCCCCATGAATCTAAATTCCATCTTGAGTGAAACGAAATTAAATACATTTTCCTAATATACTCAATCTAATGGAGCTAGGCTTTAAATAATTCGAATCTGATTTGAAGCTATTTTCAACGTCATATTTCCAAACTTTCTTTCTGAACAACCTTCTGAAAAATATTAGCCTTTTGTTATTGAAGTTTCTAAATAAACTTGTAAAATACTGTACCAATTCTTCTTATGAAAGTTTCTAAAATACTTTTTGAAAGAATTTTAGAATATTCCCTTTTTCAATCAAGTCAGACCTTCTAAATAAGCTTCTGAATACAACTTAGTTTTACGAAATTAAACTTTTTAAGAATCCTTCCAAATGCCTACACACTTGTCAATTCATTAGTGTTCTCTCTTTTTATTATCATTAAAATCCATAAGAGATATTTAACAAACAGCTTTAATAGGAATTTAACACATACAAAAGCAGTTGTAATATAGGCTCTATCGTCTCGTGATATTTGCTGATTGTGATTAGGCTTTGTGCGTGGTAGGCTTGTAAAATGGAATACCGTGAGGAGAGTTGGAATGTTGTCTGGCATAATCATTCCAATGTTTAAGTCAGTAGTATACTCTAAAAAGTAGAGGGTACTTAGGTGTAATAGGTAAGCTTTAGTATGCAAAGTATAAAAAAACTTTACTATTAGGTAGTAGATTGGTATTTATAGTGGAGTAAAGCTGGCAGTTGGAGGATAGTTAATGGGAGAGATCCTCTCCCATGAGTGTAGGAGAGTGAGCTTGTGGTGTTCGACGTGTTCCACATATATCAAAAGTAAACATTGACTTAGTCTCTTGTCCTCATCTTATGTCTTCTAACCATTAAACGGCTTCTTGGGCCTTGTCAAGCCGGGCTTAGGGTTTGAGTCAAGGGTAGTAAGCCTTAAGTGGTAAGGTGCATCGGATTTAGATGAACCAAAAGAACCCATGTCTAAAGAGCCCTATCAACACTTATTCCTCTACAATCTCGTTGCCGAAATGAAGGCAAGGATAAGGGATATATGGGCTATTCAGGCGTGTGGTTAATGTAACTCAAAGGGACTTAAGCTAAGGCTACTGCGCCGACGTAGCAAGGGTATAGTTATAGTCTAGTAGAGATCAAAGTGAAGATGTTTGGGTAGAATATATCCAAGGTAGTGTATAGCTGGAGTGGAGACATCCAAAGTAAGAAGGGTCGAGGCGTCAACAACTATCCCAAAGTAAAGTTTCGATGATCTGAATAGGACAGTGCTTTGGTTGGGACATTAAAGTAGGGTATCTTTGCATCTAACTAGGTAGGCAACCTGAAGAGCCAAGCAAGCTTAGCCGAATGGCACTCGTCATGGACCAAGCAGGTATGACTACTCGATCTTGGATGTTATGCTTTTAGTATATCAATTAGGTAGGATTTGGAGGGTCCTTAAAGAAACTTCTTGTAGAGGAAACTTTTTCAAAATTTGACCCTTACGTGCCTGATTTCAGTGCATTTAATTTGGTGTGATAGGTATCCTATCTTAATAGGCTAGCATACATTTTACCTTTTAAAGGTGACCATTCGATCAACCTTAACTCCATGTATCTACCTTGTAACATTTTAACCGATTTACGCTTATATAAATCCCTATAAATGCCTGTAAGGTTTCTTAGAAGTTTGGCTTATAAATAGCATAATCATAACAAAAGATCACTTTTTTGAAATCCCTTTGTTCTATTACTGTGAATTTCACTCTTTTGCATCAACCTTTCTTCGAGAGCTTTTGAAACTTAAATCTTCTTCATCACCTTTTGCAACTATGTCAACTAACACAAGTGAGGTGGGTTTTGACTCATCATGATACAACATTTTTTACTTTGAATCAACAAGGAGTGATCCGCTCGAGTAGGAGAGGACGAAGTTTTGTTGCTAGCACAACTTGACGAGCCTATTAGGATGGTAGTAGAGGTGTTAGATAAAGCCAAGCTTATCAATAGCATCCTAAGAGATGTATATGCATATACCCAATTGCCTTCTCCCAAGGATTTGTTCGATGCACCTAAAACCAGCAAGAAGCCTAATGGTCGAGTGAGTAAGAACAAACCCTCTACCCCAAGTTAGATCCTAGGTAACTTCATTGTTGAGGCCATCTCTGGGTGGTAGATATGGTTGCCAAGTAAGGACGAGCAGATGGCCATGCTATTAGGCACTTCGTGGTGTTTGAGAAGTGCTTGGAGTTTGGGCAATGCCTCCCTCCAAGTCGCTTAACAAGAGATTTCTTCTATTACCACTGGTACAGTCCAGCGTAGATCCCTCCCAATGAATAGAGAATGTTAAAGGCTTTCCAAGCACTCTACAAGTACTTGGTAATAAGGGCTACTTTTGAGCTTTTCAATCATTTTTATATGTGGAAGAGTATCGAGGCGTGGTCATACCTCCAACCATGTCTTGGAAAGAAGTTGTTCTACGGCCTCACCAATTTGGTGAAAGGTTGGCATGATGAGTATATGGTGGTTGAGTTGCCTTAGGAGGTAGACTTTTGGAGGTGGTGGACTAAGATGGTTTGGACCGGGGCTCAAAAGGGGCTTGGCACTAATGATGTAGAAGTCGCGTGGGAGATTCAGGCTTCATGGCCTTTAAATACGGTTAGGAAATAAATGCTGTAGAAGCCTTAGAGAAATACTCCCAGTAACCAATCTCCATGTCTTTCCCCAGCATGAAGAAAGCTCGGTTGAAGAAATAGGCTGAAGGTACAAGTTTGTTCTTTTTGCAAACGCCTTCATCTGTTATACTAGTATAAGGATGCTTTGTTTGATGTCTTTGTAAAATGGGAGATCTTCCTTATCTATGCCGATTACGGCGGAGTTAGCGAATGTTAGTTAATAGGAATCAAGTTATCGGACCTCTGATCTGCCGCCAAGCCCAAAGACTAGAGGGATTAACGCGATAAATCTTCCTGTTCCAACCGATCCTTGCCAAGGTAGAGTACTTCCTTATCGAGTCACCCTTCATGCCAAGTCGTATGACTGCCTATCTTTCTACAATATGCCGAATTGAAGATTACTTACTAGCACTCGAACCGACCAATTGCTCGATATCTTCCTTGTCGAGAAACTAAGAAAGAGAGACTTCGAGTTGACTAAGCCATTCCTGCTTGGACAAGCCATATGTCCATACTTTTTGTTTGCATCTTCTAACGACCTCACCAATATAGCATCACTACGTATATAATATCATGTATAGAATCCGTTGCATCAATGATTATTTTTCTTATACATTTATTTTTACCCTTTTGTATCCTATACATTATTTTCTTAGGAAATGCTCTTTTTGTCTTTTCCTTTTTAGGTAAGTTATTTTAACTTATGGATATAAATACCTTTGTATTTGTAGCTGTAGAAGACAATAAATAATTCTGAATACACTTTTGAGTACTTCCTTATGTAAACACTTTGTTTACTCTCAACATCACTCTAATCCTATCCCTTGAGTCTTCGGAAATTCCATTGGTGTATCATATTCTCTTGAATTGTACGTGGGTTTTGCTTAACCTTCATCCGTCATTCATTCATTTTTGCAATTTCTTTCATTAGTTCTTTTTTAGCTTTTTATAAGCTCGGACTCATCCAGCAACTGGCCCTTGTCTATTCTTGGTCACGGTTCGCAACATCTTAGTATCAGAGTGGAGGTTTCGTGTAAATTGTAGTTAGTTCTTTTGAAGTTTTGTTATACTCTATTTTGCATGTGTAAAATAGAGTAAGCTATTATATTCATTTGACTGCTGTATTGTTAACTGATAACTTCCTGAAGTGTTTGTTTAAGCTTTGAATTTGTGAAGAAAAAATGATAAACCCAAATATGAATGTTGGTACTGGTGATGACAGTGGAGCTATCTACCATGGACGACAGTCTTAGGGAATTCCTAGAAGCACTAACGAAAGGCTTGATGAGGTAGCTAACCTCTTAGTAGATTTGACCTAAGCTGTTCATACGCTATCTTGCTGACCCATTGATGCCGCGAAAAACACTCCACAAGCTACTCAATATATTAGAGATCAGAACCCAACTCAACCCGTTTAAGGTAGAAGAGTCAGTGGATGAGTGAGGCGTATACAAATCCCCAGAGCATCTAACCATATGAAGCTTTGGATTCCAAGTTTTAATGAATTTAGGAATGCTGATGAGTATCTTGATTAAGAAGAGAAGGTGGAGCATGTGTTTGATTACTATTAATATGAGGATTATGAGAAGGTGAGAACTGCTACTGTTGAGTTCTTCAAATATGTCACCATGTGGTAGAAGAATTTTCAGGCCATGAGAAGACAAGAGGGATATCGAGAGATTAACACTTAGCCCGAGATGAAGAGAGTGCTTAGAAACAGGTTCGTACCAGAAACTTATCTCCAAGATACTTTCACTCAACTTCAGGAGTTGAGATAAGGAGACCAAACTATTGACGAGTATGTTCAAGAGTTTCAAATGCTTATGATCTGCTACAAAGTGGAGAAACCATTAGCTCGAACAGTTTCAAGATTTATTATTGGGTTGAGAAGAGACATTTGAGACGTTGTGAAGCTCCAACGATTTGACATAATGGATGAAGCTGTTAGGATTGCCTAGCGAGTAGGGAGGCAAAGAAGGAGCTGAGTACCGAAGAGGATGCTGATTAGCCAACCCAGACAGATAAGTCACCGAGCTCAGTTGAGTACAGAGTCGAACAGAAAGATTGATGTCCAAGCCAAGAAAAAGGGCTAATATAATGGTAAAGTGATAACCCAAACTTATGAGAAAGGGGTAAGGGTCTGGCAGGTTGATGAACCAAATCAAGTGTTCAAGTATCAAGGGTTCGGACATATGGCTGCTCAATGCCCAAATTGTAAGACAATGGTCATCAAAGGAGACGTCCCGAAACTAGAAGTAGAAAGTATTTATGAGGAACCCAAGGAAAAGAAGGTTCCTGCTGAGAAAGAAAATACCGAGAAAGAGCTGATTGAGGAAGACGTATTTGCTGAAGACTTGAACAAATTACTCATGGTTGTCTAATGCACTATGAGCATAGAACCTTCGTGAGAGGAGGAGTAGAGAGAGAATTTGTTCCATACCACCTGTAAGGTGAATGATCAAGTGTACACCCTCATCGTAGATAGTGGGAGTTGCACCAATGTAACATCAACCAATCTTGTTTCAAAACTGAAGTTGCTAACTATTACACATCCAAGGCCATATAAGTTACACTGGTTGAGTGAGAAAGGAGCATTACATGTCACTTGAAAAATACTACTACCGATCACCATAAGGAATTATTCTAACCAGATTCTCTACGACGTATTGCTTATGTACGCTTCCTACGTGTTGCTGGGTAGGCTACGGTTGTTTGATAGGAGAGTTATACATGACGGCTATAAGAACACGTATATGTTCCAAAAGGATGACCGAAAGATCATGTTGAATCCGATGTCGCTGAGAGAAGTTAATAAGTTGCAAACGAAACTTGCTCACGGATCGAAGAAGGCTCTGGTGATGAGTAAAGCCGAGCTTCGAGAGGCTAACAATGCGAATGAGCTGACCTTTTATTAGTCAGGTGACTATTAGAAATGAAGAAGCGAGGTGAGTTATCCTAGGAGATTAAGGAGTTGTTAGATGAATATGGCGACCTGTTTCTAGAATAATTACTTGAAGAGTTGCCCTCAACTCAAGGCATAGAGTACTGCATTGACTTAATATCTAGTGTTACACTGCTAAATAAGCCAGCTTATCAAATGAATCTCGAGCAAGCTTTTGAACTCCAACGTCAAGTCAATGTGTTGCTAGAGAAAGGCTATATAAGAGAGAGTCTCAACCCTTTTGTTGTACCTACACTTTTAGTGTTGAAGAAGGATGAAACTTGGCAAATGTGTGTAGATAACTAAGCTATGAACAAGATCATAATCAAATATAGGTACTCAATCCTGAGGCTAGAAGACATGTTGGATGAATTTAGTGGAGCTAAGATTTTTAGCAAGATTGATCTTAAATCTGGCTACCATCAAATCCACATGAGGTTAGGAGATGAGTGGAAGACTGCATTCAAGACTTGTCATGGACTTTACAAATGGATGATTATACTCTTCGACTTGTCGAATGCCTTAAGTACTTTCATAAGACTAATGAACCATGTGCTGAGACATCTCATAAGGACGTGTATCGTAGTGTACTTTGACAACATCTTGGTTTACAGTATCAATATGGCGCATCACTTTAAACATCTCAAACCAAACCTAGATATCCTTTATGCCGAAAGACTATTTGACAATTTGAAGAAATGTTGCTTTTGCTAGAAAAAAGTAGTATTCTTGTGCTATGTAGTCAGTAGAGGGGGCTTGCGAGTCAATGATGAAAAGATTCGAGCAATTATCAAGTGATCGACTCCTACTATATGCGCCGACGTGAGAAGTTTCCACGGACCGGTTTCATTTTATAAAAGGTTCATAAGAAATTTCAGCACCCTCACTATGCCACTTATTGAACTAATGAAGAAAAACACTGAATTTCGATAGGGAGAAAAGAAGGAGAGGAGTTTTGATGAGATAAAAGAAAGATTAACCTTTGCCCCAGCGTTAGTGCTACCTGACTTTGACAAAATTTTTGAGATGGAATGAAACGCATCAGGCATTGGAATAAGCGCTATCCTAATGTAGGAAGGCTGACCAATTGCCTTCCATAGTGAGAAGCTCCAAGGACCCTAGTTAAATTATTCCATATATAACAAAGAACTTTTGGCACTGATCTGAGCAATGCAAGTATGGCAACATTATTTACTTCTGAGAGAATTTGTCATATATACTGACCATGAATCACTAAGGTACCTCCGAAGTCAAAGTAAGTTATCAAAGCAGCAGGCAAGATGGGTTGAATTCCTTGAAGGATTCAATTTTGTAATAAAATACAAGTAGGGAAAGAGTAACGTAGTTGCAGATGCTCTTTTAAGGAGATATGTGCTTTTATTATAACTATAGACCAGACTATTTAGGTTTGCAAGTATCAAAGAATAGTACTCCGAGGATCTACACTTTGGATCTATAATTTCGCGATGCGTCAATGGGAGGACAGTGGACAAGTATCATGTAGAGGATGGCTATTTGTTCCGAAGCGAAAAATTATACATACTTAATTGTTCATTGAGGGAACTACTGATCAGAGAAGCTCATAGTAGAGGACTTTCCGGACATTTTGGAGAAAGGAAAACCTATGAATTGTTGAATGGCCGATTCTTTTAGCTGAGAATGAGGAAAGATGTGCACCAAATGATCGAAAGCTGTGTTGTATGCAAGATAGCCAAGTGCTGAGTCAACCAAGGGAGAACAATGCCCCTACCTATCCTTATGAAGTCGTGGATTGAATTGAGCACGGACTTTGTTCTCGAACTGTCGCGAATTGCCCGAGGCAAAGATTCCGTAATGGTCATCGTGGATAAGTTCAGTAAGATGGCACACTTTATGCTTCGCACCAAAACTAATGATGCTTCGCACCAAAACTAATGATGCTTCAGCTATTGCTTCTTTTTTCTTACAGGAGATTGTACGGATATACAGTGTGCCAAGAAGTATAGTTTTCAATAGAGATCCAAAGTTCTTAAGCCATTTTTGGAGAACCTTATAGCGTTGGCTAGGAACCAAGTTACTCTTCAGTACCTCATATCAACCCCAAACTAATGGCCAAATAGAGGTGGTTAATCATACTTTAGGGTTATTACTCTGAGCTATAGTAGGTAAGAACTTAGCTGATTAGGATGTCTGCCTGCCAGTGGTTAAGTTCGTCTATAACCGAACAGTACATGATACCACTAAGCAAACTCCCTTCGAAGTAATCTATAGGTTTAATCCCGAGTTACCCTTCGACCACACCCTTGTACTAATTCCCGTATAAAAGGACCTTAACGCATCGGCCAAAGTACAATCCCTTCAGCACATCTATGATAAGGTCACTCAATACATCGATCAACCTGCTAAAAGAATGTGAGAAAAGACCAAGGGTAGCTAAACAATTTTAGCTAAGAGACTTGGTGTAGCTGTACCTCAATAAGGAATGGTTCCCGAACAAGAAGAGGAACAAATTATTTACAAAAGCGAAATGATCTTTCAAAATCCTTTAAAGGATTAGTGACAATGCCCACAAATTAGAATTGCCCAAGGACTATGGGGTTTCTGACACCTTCAACATTGCCGACTTCAATTCGTATTACCTTGACAGAGAACTGAGTGAACACCATTCAGATTTAATCCCAAATCTAAAACAATCCGGAGGGAATGATGGGAATTAGGCTATCAAACCTTTGACCAGCAGCCAAGCCTAAGAACTAGAGGGACTGGTACGACGAATCATCTGTTCCAACTGACCCCTGCCAGTTAGAGTACTTCCTTGTCGAGTTACCCTTCATGCCAAGCTGTAAAATTGCCCATCTTTCTGCAGTATGCCAAATTGAAGATTACTTACTAGAGCTTGAGCCTACTAATTACTCGGCATCTTCCTTGCCGAGAAAGAGAGACTTTAGGCTGACTAAGCCATCCATACTCGGACAAGCTATTTGTCCGTACTTTGTTCGCATCTTCTAACGACCTTGCCAATGTAGTATTGCAATGTATACAGTATCATATGTAGAATCCGTTACACCAATGATTGTTTTGTTTTTTTTGTATATTCATTTTTACCTGTTTGTATCATGTATATTACTTCCTTAGGAAATACCCTTTTTATCTTTTCCTTTTTAGGCAAGTTGTCCTAACTTATGGATATAAATACCCTTGTACTTATAGCTGCAGAGGACAATAGATAATTCTAAATACACTTTTGAGTACTTCCTTCCTTGTGTAAACACTCTGTTTATTTTCGGTATCACTCTTATCCTAACCCTTGAGTAAGGCTAAGTGGTGAGTAACCTTACTAGATCGATTCGTGCATCATATTGAATCATGCCGTGAGTCCTTAGAAGTTCCATTGGTGCATCATATCCTCCGGAGTTGTTCGTAGGTTTTGCTTAACCTTCATCCATCATTTATTCATTTTCGCACTTTCTTCCATTAGTTCTTTTCGACCTTTCTACAAGCTCGGACCCATCTAGCGACTGACCCTTATCTATTCTTGGTTACAGTTCACAATAGTAGTAGTTGTTTCTTTTGTTTTTGCCTCGTTTTTCTTTTCTTTTCTTTTTGTTTTATCATTGCTTCAATTTATTTTTGCAAGAAAAAATTTGGTCAATTCCTTGTCCCTCTGTAAACGAGCTGATCAGCTACCAACAGGCGAGGACTAAGTCATCTGATTTGAAAGGCAAGGCGGTGCTAGCGAAGCCAAGGGTTAAGAAGACCAGTAAAGCACAACCAATGACTGTTCCTTAAGGGATTGCCATTAATATCCGGGACAAGCTGCTGGCTGTGGATCCTTTAGGTATGGCTCTTCCCTCTCTTGCCTTCATCCCTATTGTCAAGCCCATTCTTGTAGTGGATGAGCTCACCGGTATTGAGGTGGGAGGTCCAGGCCAATGACCATATGTTATAACACTGGATTCTTAACTACCAAGCCTCATTGGGACCTTATACCCCTAGCGATTGAGTAGTCTTGGAGGGGTTGTCCATGGTAGGCAAAGGCGACTACCCCATGGAGATAGTGGGTCATTTAAGCATGCTCATACATCACATAAGCCTTCACTTCTTTTCTTTGATGTGTTTCATCATTGTTGTTGAACTAACCTCAACTTAAACTTCTTTGTAGCACCACGGCCAAGTGCTGCTTCAATTAACTAAATATGATACTACCTAAAAAGAGGTAAAGGGCTTTTGAGAAGCATTACGTAGGGCTGAGAAGAACTTGCGAGAAGTAGATTCCTTTACTAAAAACATTTGGAAAAATTGCCAAAGCTAATAAGCACCTATGCCCCTCTTATGTACAGGTGGCTAGGCTTCAAGAGTGGTTGACAAATGCAGAGCAGGAGAGAGAAGTTATAGAAAAGGCTGCAAAGGGGGCCAATGACCTGATGGCTTGACTTGAGGATAGATAGAGGACCAAGGTTCATCTCTCTTAGAGATTAGACGATGAGTTGAAGACTAAGGCCCACTTTGAGAGGGAGAAAACCAAGCTAAAGACATCGGTCGCCAGGTTACAAATTAAGCTGGCGATGAAGGCTTTCGAGTGCGATAATATCAAAGTCACTTCATTGGAGCTGGATGATTTAAAGGTGAGGTTAGAACGATAAGTCTAGGAGCTGTAAGGAAAAGTTTCGAAGATGGAGGAGATCATCTCCAAGATGAAGAGTGGAGAGGTACTTAGCGTAACCACCGCAAAGAAGGCCATAGCCAATTATCAAATGATAGACAAGTGGTTGGACGAGTTGGAAGACCTATCCATTGATTGCACCAGCTATACAAAGAGACATGTACTCTCTCACCATCTGAACGTCAACTTAAGCTTCTAGATTTTTTGAATCCCCCCACCTTTAAGGAGAAGAGGGAGGCTAAAATGCGAAAAAAGGAGGTCGCTTAGGTAACCGACAAAGTCTAAGGCACCCCTTCTGCTATTGGGGGTGGATAAGATACTTCTACGTCCACTTTTACCTTAGTAAGAGCTCACCCCTAAAGGCATTACTTGAGGTGATCAAGATCGAGGTGATACTCTAATTGACCCTAGTCAATAAGCTTTTATCTTTACTTTAGCCCAAAGCTAACCTCCTTAAGGGTCGGCGATGGATTAGCGCTCCAACCAAATTAAAGCCTTAAAGTTTTTGAAGTTGCTAGAGTTAGCTAGTCCTAAGCAATATATATATTTGCAATTCAGGTCGGGATGTCAGCCTTAATTCTATAATTTTTCGAGTGATGAATGAAATTCCAACTTGCTTATGTCCCTTGTTGGCTTTTCCTCTTTCTTTTCATTTTTGCTTTCATTTTGCAATGTTTGAATATATACGCATGAGAGTTTCTCCATACAAGGGGTGTTTCCCCTTATCAAGGTTATCTTGGATGGTTAGGTCGATGGCATTCCAACTTGCCTGGTGAGTGAGAGTTCCTCTATAAAGGGTGTTTCCCTTTTCTAAGGTTACTCAAGGAGGTCAAGTTGGTGACATTCTAAACTGCCCAGTGAGTAGGAGTTCTTCTATGTAAGGGGTATTTCCCCTTGTCGAGGTTATCCAAGGGGGTTAGGGTGGTGGTGTTCTGACTTACTCAATGAGTGAGAATTCCTCTATACAATGGGTGTTTTTCCTTACCGAGGTTACCTTAGGAGGTCAAGTTAGTGGCGTTCCGACCTACCTAGTATATTAGTCCGTTCACCCATTAGGGGCTAGGAGGGTAAGAGAGAGAGAACAGTAGATAACAATTACAAAATGCGACTTTCATTATTGAGAAAGAATTTACATGGTAGCATGAGATGAGCTTGCCGTCCATTCTTTCTAATCTGTGCACGGGATGAGCTTACCATCCAGTCTTTCTAATATGTATGCTTTATTGCCTAAGCTTTCCTTAATTCTAATCATGTCTTCATAATTAGGGGCTAGCTTACCCTATCCTTCTTGTAAGCTAGTAGCTTCTAACTTTCGGCAAACCAAGTTGTCAACCTTAAGTTCCTTATGCCTGACCTTTAATCATAGTATCAAGTGGCTTAAAGCTGGTATGTAGTTACCCGAGTCGCAATAAGGTCTCTGATTTCTTTAATGGTGTCGATGCTGGCTTGCAACAGGGACTCATTAAGGGTGGCATCAAAGCTTTGAGTCCAAAGGTTAGGGAGTTTAAGTTTTACTGGGAGGACAGCCTTTGACTTAGACGCTAGGTGAAAGGGGGTTTCACTTATGGAGGTTTGGTAGGTAGTCCTATATCCCCATTAAATATTAGGTAGCTTGTTTGCCTAAATACCATAAGCTTAGTCCACTTATTTCTTCAAGCTGTCTAGAATGATTTGGTTGGCTACCTGTACTTATCCATTCGAGTAAGGGTAGGCAATCGATGTGGAGTACGGCGCAATGTAGTGCTTAGCACAAAATTCCTTAAATTCGAGGTTGTTAAACTGTAGCTCGTTGTCCATGATAAGAGCATAAGGAACCCCAAACCAAAATAGGATGTTGTTTCTAACAAAAGACTTAACACTTCTCTTCGTGATTTTTGCAACTGCTTTAGCTTCAATCCACTTGGTGAAGTAGTTAATGACAACAATTATGAACTGTCGTCCTCTTGAAGCCTTGGGGAAAGCCCGAGGATGTCGATACCCCATTGTGTGAACGATTATAGGTTAGCTAGAGGCTGGAGAATGGTATTAGGTGCATAACTGATAGGAGCATGCTTCTGGTACTGTGGGCACTTTTGGGTTACTGATTTGGCATCCTACCTCATTATAGCCCAATAATACCCAAGCTGAAGTGCTTAGAGGTAGAGGGCTTGGGATTGAATGTGATTGTTGCACACTCTGGTGTACAGCTCTTCTATGATGTGTAAGCCCTCGCCTTCTCCCAGGCATTTTAGCAAAGGAAAGTTAACAACCCTACGGTAGAGCACATTGTTGACCAATGTGTAGTTGGTGGTGTGATATCTAAGCTTCTTTGCCTCCTTCTTGTCTTCTAAGAGCGTCCCTTGCTCCAAATAACTCCGGATGAAATCCATCTAACTTGGCTCTAATATTGCTATTGTCAGTTCCGGGACTTCAACCAAGACCGAAGCTATGCTCTTCTCTGGTAGGTACTTTATAAAGATTTTTTGATCCCTTACCTTCAATTTTTGTACTCCAATAGAGGCGAGTTTAGATAGCTAATCTATTGCCGAATTCTCAATTTGGGAGATCTTCGTGATGCTCCACAAAGGGAATTTATCTAAAAGGCTCTTCACCTTCTCTAAGTACCTCAACATTGTGTCATCCTTGGCCTCATATTCACCTTAGACTTACTGGATGATTAGCATAGAGTTTAAGAATACTTGTAAATGTTCAATGTTGATCTCTTTGGCTAACTTGAGACCGGTTATGAGGGTCTCGTACTCGGATTCATTATTGTTGGCATTAAACTCGAACTTGAGGGCATAGTAGATTGTGACCTTGTGTAGGCCTGTTAGAACAAGTCCTGCACTTCCATCCCTCGAGGTGGATGAGCCATCGATGTAGAGAGTCCATACTGGTTTGTCGTTACCTAAGGGTGCTTCCTCCTTTCCTATATACTCTACCACGAAATTGGCAAGCACTTGTGATTTGTAGGTCGTTTGTGGCTGGTATTGGATTCTGTAAGCACTTAACTCCATCGCATACTTCATCATTCGTCTAGATGCATCAAACTTCTGTAGCATAGTTCATAATGGTTGATCTATGAGCACAATAATTTGATGCACTTGGAAATTGGGCCTTAAAGGACTTATTGAGATGACAATGGCTAAGGCAAACTTTTCTACCCAAGTGTACTTGACCTCAAGCCCGTAAAGCATGTAGCTGACGTAGTATACTGGCCTGTGTTCTCTTCTATCTACTCTAACTAGCGTAGAAGAGAGCACCCGATTACTCACAGCTAAGTACAAGAATAAGTCTTCCCCATTGACAAGTTTAGAGATGACAGGTAAGTGCACGAGGAACTCTTGGAGCTACTTGAAGGCGGCGATGCACTTTGGGGGTCCATTCAAAACCCTTTGTATTTTTCAAGATTTTGAAGAACTCAGCACATCTGTTCATACTTTTTGAGATGAACCTACTTAACGTAACTACCATGTTGGTGAGCTTCTGTACATCTCAAACTGAGGTGGGGGGCTTCATCCCCCCAATAGCACCTATCTTCTTGTAGTTGGCCTCAATGCCCCTTTAGGTGATTAGGAAGCCCAAGAATTTGTTGAAGCTGACCTTAAAGATGCATTTCTAGGGGTTTAGCTTCATGTCGTGTATTTGCATATGGTCAATGGCTTCTTAAAGGTCCTTGTTATGATCATTTGGCTTCGTTCTCTTGGAAATCATGTTGTTGATGCATATCTCAATATTACACCCAATTTAGGGCTTAAATAGCTTCATCACCATCCACTGGTATGTAGCCCTAGCATTTTTTAGGTTGAAGGGCACTATTGTATAGAAGTGTGTACCGTGGTCAGTGATGAAGGAGGCATGGACCTTATCCTTCGGGTCCATTTTAATCTGGTTATACCTTGAGAAGGCATTCGTAAAGCTTAACAAGGCATATCTCAAAGTGGAGTCAACAAGCTGGTTAATTCTTGAGAGAGAGAAGTGATCTTTTAGGTAGGCTTTGTTGAGGTCTGTATAATCGACACATATATGCCACTTCCCAGTTTTCTTCTTAACTAACACCATGTTTGTGAGCCAGGTTAGGTACTTCTCTTCCTTAACGATGCCAGCTTTAAGAAACTTTTGCACCTCTTCCTCAATTGTGGCCTGTCTTTTTGAAGCGAAGTACCTCTTCTTCTACTTAACAAGTTGTGTAGTGGAATCAATGTTGAGGCTATGGGTTGCTGGGTTTGACAAGATTTCCAGCATATTTGATGCCGATCAGGCGAACTTATCTAAGTTGGCATGCAAGATAGTAATAATTTTGTTCTTCACCTTGAGAGGAGTCTCAATCCCAACCTTCGTAGTTTGGTCTGGAGAGAGACCAATCTGGATGTCTTCATTTTTTTCACCAGGCTCGCCCTTATCTGCCGGCTTCTCTTACGAGTTGGACCTTAAGACAAAGACTCTGTTGCCTCTAATGGCCCTAACATATTGCTTTTGTGAGAGCTTCTGATTATACCTACATATTCCTACCTCGGACGGAGTCAAGAATTTTGCCTTTAGGTGAAGGGAGGATGTGATAACCCTAAACGTGTTTAGACTTGGTCTTCCTAAGAGAGCATTCTATAGGGAGGGGTAACCGATCATGACGAACTCCACTAATTGTCGTACTATGTAGTTGTTATTGCTAATCTCCATGTCTATAGTGATGATCCCCTTGGCTGAAATAATGCTTCCATTGAAGTTGATTAAGTTGTGGTGATATAACTTCATCTTTGTTGGCAACTTCTTTCTCATCCTCTCATATGTGTGGAGGAAGAGGATATCAGTAGAGCTACCGATGTCCACCATTATTTTTGGGACCTCAAAATTTGCGATCTTCACCCTTATAACGAGGGCATTCTGATGGAAGGTATCTACTTCTTTCGTATCTTCGTCAGAGAAAGAGATAGAAGTATTAAGCTTCTGTCTTTTCTCCTTTATTGCCAACACCTTAAATAGGGCATTAATTAAGCTACTAGTGCTTGGCTAGCTCCCGAGGTGCAACCCCATCCCCCCTCCCCAAATTATTATATCGATAATGTTGTTGGGGGCTCAATTGTTGTAATGTTAGCATTTTGCTCTGCCCTAGCACCATTGGTCTGCTGCCTCCAAGGTGTTCAATCTTCATCTTCATCAGAACGGTTATCGTTCTTCGATTAGGCTATATACTCATAAAAGAAACCTCGCTGAATAGCACATTCAATTGCATTCTTCAACCGGAAGCATTCATCAGTAGTATGGCCATGATCATCGTAGAACTGGCAGTACTTATTTGAGTTTCGATGGCTAGGGATTCCCTTCATTGTTGGGAGTCTTTGCAACAAGTTCCTATGCTTCTCCTCGGAATAAACTTGGGTTATGGGTCTATTTAAGAGGATATGCTGCGTGTAGATAGGAGGGGCAATGAATCTCGTTCGGCTTAGTGCTTCTTCTTTCCCTCCCCCTCTGATTTACCTAGCAATCTTCCATAGAGATGATCCTTTATGGACAATTTTTCATTGTCTTACTTTCTATCTGACCTCCCTCGATTGGCATCGTGTCTGGTATGAATGTTGTCCTCCTAATTGATGTACTTCTAGGCCTTATTCTAGAAGTCAACTAAGGTCTTTAGCTTACTCTTTGCAAGCAATCAGAAAAAGTCTCCTAAAGGTTGGATGCCGAGCTAAGTGGCATGGATGGCAACACCCTCGTCCAGATGAGGGATCTTGACCACGGTATTATTGAACCGGGCTACATAGTCATGTAGAGATTCGTCTTCTCTCTATCTTATCAAGTATAAGGGCATCGTATTCTTGGACAAGAGCTTACTAGCATTGAAATGAAGGTTGAATTTCTACGCTAGCTCATCAAAGGAGCTGATTGAGTTCTCGAGCAAGTGATTGAACCATGCCCGAGTTGCTTTCCTTAAAGTGCTCAAGAAAGCCTTGCACATTATAGCGTTTCCATAACCACCAATGTTCATGAGGGTGCGAAAGTAGAGGAGATGGTCATCTAGATCTCCTATACTGTCATATTGGTCTAAGGATGGAAGCTTGCTATTAGGGGGCAACACTTCATCTTGAAGGCCCCTAGTAAAAGGGGTTTTGTTGTTGGTGACCAATTGAGTGTTGCCAGCTACCTTGTTCCTTTGTTGCTTTAAGAGCCTCCTAACAATTATGTAAAGCTCATTGAGGTCGGCATTGTCTGCTAAATAAGCTCAGCGTGCCACTGATTGAGCTAGTACTCCTTACATGTAACCTACTTACTCATTACTAACTAGAGCTCAGTTACGGGTGGCTACAGACATTGCTAGCTGTTGCTGCAGTAGGGGATTAGGTTGTCGATCCCTATTATTTTGCGGCTGGTGGTGGTGGTTCTACCTAATGCAGGCATCAGAGGCTTCGAGGGGGAAGGGGAGGTAGGTAAGTTTGTGCACTGTGCCTCTTTACTTCTTCAAGCCACATACGAGGTAGCTTATTTTGAGTAACAAGTTCCTTAGCTAAGCGTTTCGAGTGCTCTAAGCGATTCTCCAATGTTGCCCTTGGGAGGGGTTGATTCTCTACGGGTTAGTTGTTCAACAACTGGTGTTTCTCTTGTTCGTTGTGACGAGACATGATGTCTAAGAATTGCATGAGGGATTGTGTTTAGTGTGTTTGTAGTTTTTCATGTAGGAATTTAAGTTCCTACTATAAGACCCACAATTAATTACTCGAGGTTTGGTTTGTAGAATTTAGGGTGATAAAGCAAATTGTCCGATCTAACTCAAATTTTACTATAAAGTTAGGATTATTAGTAAAAATAATCCCATAAGTTTGAATTTAAGAAAATGATTAATAAAATTATAGAATATTATAATATTAAATTTTAAGTAAGTTACCCGTTATTTATCGGCAATGCATAGGTTTAATTCTGATGACTAACGAATTGCTAGAGATAAATTATATGTACTCTAAAAATTATAAAAAAAACTTAAATAATATTTAGAAGTATTTATTTATACCATATATGTATTTACTTGTAAGTAGAAATATGCGTAATTACTTGAAATTCGTAAAATAGGCTAAAATAATGTTAAATAATTAAAGAAAATGCATGAATAAATAAATAAAAATCTAGAAAATTATGGAAAAATATGGAAATGTCTAGAAAGGGGTTGTGCCACTCTGGAATTGAAGAAATAAAATCAACCAATTAAAATTCAATAAATAGAAAGTAGAAAAAGGGATAAGATAAGGCCAATGCCACTTCAAAATTAATGAGAAATATATTTATGCAGCACTATAAATACCCAAAAAATTTTAGAGAGTAAAAAAATTACAAAAATATTAGAGAGAACCAAAATAATTAAGGTTAGGGTTTATGTACAAAAAATTACAAAAATATGTACAATTAGGGCTTTATAAGAAATCCTTAACTCGACAACCATCTACAAGTGGACGGCTACTATCACTACACAATGGTTGCAGCATCTAGACCAGTTGACAAGGCTACGACAGCCGACAATGGTTGGAGCAACCAGTTCTGGTGTGTTCGATTTTTCTTCCAATTTTTCATATTTTATTAAAAATACTAAATAGTTTTAGAAAATTATGAAATTTGTTATTCTGGGGTTTTTAAGTATGTAGATCTAGGAAAAAAAATTTAATTTGCTAATTTTGTATCTAGAAATATATTATCCTTAAGAAACTATGTAAACCCAAGTTTTGTTCGGTTTAGAAATAAATAGACTTAGGAGTGTAGTTTTAGATTCAAAATTTTTGTGTAGACCACTTAAGGGTTATATAATGGTGCTATGAAGCCCTTTTTAAAAATTTATTTTTGAAAATTTAAGATAATTTTTAAGCCTTAAAATAATGCATAAAATGGATAATTTAAAGCTAATTAAGTAATTAAATGGCTAATTACTAATTTAGTACGTAATTATATGTTTTAAGATGTTGAAATCTGATGAAGCATGTTATTTGGAGTATTTAGAGTGTTAGATATAATTATTAGTATATTATGTAGTAAATATATAATAGGTAAAAATGGTAAATTTTAAATTAATTTTGTAATTTAAGATAATTAGGTGTAAAATCTGATTTGGGATAAATTTAAATATTTTGAGATGTTAGGAGATGATATTTGAAGTGATAAAAATATTAGATGTGTATATTATGGACATATTAAGTGATAGTGTATAATATGTAAGTATAAGAAATTAATATATTAGTATCAATTAGGATTTATTTCTTACTCATTTATTTCTTATATTTACATATTATACATCTAGTGCTAATATTTACATATTTACATATCATTAATTTTATTTATATTAAAATATCAATTTTAACCTANGGTCCATTCAAAACCCTTTGTATTTTTCAAGATTTTGAAGAACTCAGCACATCTGTTCATACTTTTTGAGATGAACCTACTTAACGTAACTACCATGTTGGTGAGCTTCTGTACATCTCAAACTGAGGTGGGGGGCTTCATCCCCCCAATAGCACCTATCTTCTTGTAGTTGGCCTCAATGCCCCTTTAGGTGATTAGGAAGCCCAAGAATTTGTTGAAGCTGACCTTAAAGATGCATTTCTAGGGGTTTAGCTTCATGTCGTGTATTTGCATATGGTCAATGGCTTCTTAAAGGTCCTTGTTATGATCATTTGGCTTCGTTCTCTTGGAAATCATGTTGTTGATGCATATCTCAATATTACACCCAATTTAGGGCTTAAATAGCTTCATCACCATCCACTGGTATGTAGCCCTAGCATTTTTTAGGTTGAAGGGCACTATTGTATAGAAGTGTGTACCGTGGTCAGTGATGAAGGAGGCATGGACCTTATCCTTCGGGTCCATTTTAATCTGGTTATACCTTGAGAAGGCATTCGTAAAGCTTAACAAGGCATATCTCAAAGTGGAGTCAACAAGCTGGTTAATTCTTGAGAGAGAGAAGTGATCTTTTAGGTAGGCTTTGTTGAGGTCTGTATAATCGACACATATATGCCACTTCCCAGTTTTCTTCTTAACTAACACCATGTTTGTGAGCCAGGTTAGGTACTTCTCTTCCTTAACGATGCCAGCTTTAAGAAACTTTTGCACCTCTTCCTCAATTGTGGCCTGTCTTTTTGAAGCGAAGTACCTCTTCTTCTACTTAACAAGTTGTGTAGTGGAATCAATGTTGAGGCTATGGGTTGCTGGGTTTGACAAGATTTCCAGCATATTTGATGCCGATCAGGCGAACTTATCTAAGTTGGCATGCAAGATAGTAATAATTTTGTTCTTCACCTTGAGAGGAGTCTCAATCCCAACCTTCGTAGTTTGGTCTGGAGAGAGACCAATCTGGATGTCTTCATTTTTTTCACCAGGCTCGCCCTTATCTGCCGGCTTCTCTTACGAGTTGGACCTTAAGACAAAGACTCTGTTGCCTCTAATGGCCCTAACATATTGCTTTTGTGAGAGCTTCTGATTATACCTACATATTCCTACCTCGGACGGAGTCAAGAATTTTGCCTTTAGGTGAAGGGAGGATGTGATAACCCTAAACGTGTTTAGACTTGGTCTTCCTAAGAGAGCATTCTATAGGGAGGGGTAACCGATCATGACGAACTCCACTAATTGTCGTACTATGTAGTTGTTATTGCTAATCTCCATGTCTATAGTGATGATCCCCTTGGCTGAAATAATGCTTCCATTGAAGTTGATTAAGTTGTGGTGATATAACTTCATCTTTGTTGGCAACTTCTTTCTCATCCTCTCATATGTGTGGAGGAAGAGGATATCAGTAGAGCTACCGATGTCCACCATTATTTTTGGGACCTCAAAATTTGCGATCTTCACCCTTATAACGAGGGCATTCTGATGGAAGGTATCTACTTCTTTCGTATCTTCGTCAGAGAAAGAGATAGAAGTATTAAGCTTCTGTCTTTTCTCCTTTATTGCCAACACCTTAAATAGGGCATTAATTAAGCTACTAGTGCTTGGCTAGCTCCCGAGGTGCAACCCCATCCCCCCTCCCCAAATTATTATATCGATAATGTTGTTGGGGGCTCAATTGTTGTAATGTTAGCATTTTGCTCTGCCCTAGCACCATTGGTCTGCTGCCTCCAAGGTGTTCAATCTTCATCTTCATCAGAACGGTTATCGTTCTTCGATTAGGCTATATACTCATAAAAGAAACCTCGCTGAATAGCACATTCAATTGCATTCTTCAACCGGAAGCATTCATCAGTAGTATGGCCATGATCATCGTAGAACTGGCAGTACTTATTTGAGTTTCGATGGCTAGGGATTCCCTTCATTGTTGGGAGTCTTTGCAACAAGTTCCTATGCTTCTCCTCGGAATAAACTTGGGTTATGGGTCTATTTAAGAGGATATGCTGCGTGTAGATAGGAGGGGCAATGAATCTCGTTCGGCTTAGTGCTTCTTCTTTCCCTCCCCCTCTGATTTACCTAGCAATCTTCCATAGAGATGATCCTTTATGGACAATTTTTCATTGTCTTACTTTCTATCTGACCTCCCTCGATTGGCATCGTGTCTGGTATGAATGTTGTCCTCCTAATTGATGTACTTCTAGGCCTTATTCTAGAAGTCAACTAAGGTCTTTAGCTTACTCTTTGCAAGCAATCAGAAAAAGTCTCCTAAAGGTTGGATGCCGAGCTAAGTGGCATGGATGGCAACACCCTCGTCCAGATGAGGGATCTTGACCACGGTATTATTGAACCGGGCTACATAGTCATGTAGAGATTCGTCTTCTCTCTATCTTATCAAGTATAAGGGCATCGTATTCTTGGACAAGAGCTTACTAGCATTGAAATGAAGGTTGAATTTCTACGCTAGCTCATCAAAGGAGCTGATTGAGTTCTCGAGCAAGTGATTGAACCATGCCCGAGTTGCTTTCCTTAAAGTGCTCAAGAAAGCCTTGCACATTATAGCGTTTCCATAACCACCAATGTTCATGAGGGTGCGAAAGTAGAGGAGATGGTCATCTAGATCTCCTATACTGTCATATTGGTCTAAGGATGGAAGCTTGCTATTAGGGGGCAACACTTCATCTTGAAGGCCCCTAGTAAAAGGGGTTTTGTTGTTGGTGACCAATTGAGTGTTGCCAGCTACCTTGTTCCTTTGTTGCTTTAAGAGCCTCCTAACAATTATGTAAAGCTCATTGAGGTCGGCATTGTCTGCTAAATAAGCTCAGCGTGCCACTGATTGAGCTAGTACTCCTTACATGTAACCTACTTACTCATTACTAACTAGAGCTCAGTTACGGGTGGCTACAGACATTGCTAGCTGTTGCTGCAGTAGGGGATTAGGTTGTCGATCCCTATTATTTTGCGGCTGGTGGTGGTGGTTCTACCTAATGCAGGCATCAGAGGCTTCGAGGGGGAAGGGGAGGTAGGTAAGTTTGTGCACTGTGCCTCTTTACTTCTTCAAGCCACATACGAGGTAGCTTATTTTGAGTAACAAGTTCCTTAGCTAAGCGTTTCGAGTGCTCTAAGCGATTCTCCAATGTTGCCCTTGGGAGGGGTTGATTCTCTACGGGTTAGTTGTTCAACAACTGGTGTTTCTCTTGTTCGTTGTGACGAGACATGATGTCTAAGAATTGCATGAGGGATTGTGTTTAGTGTGTTTGTAGTTTTTCATGTAGGAATTTAAGTTCCTACTATAAGACCCACAATTAATTACTCGAGGTTTGGTTTGTAGAATTTAGGGTGATAAAGCAAATTGTCCGATCTAACTCAAATTTTACTATAAAGTTAGGATTATTAGTAAAAATAATCCCATAAGTTTGAATTTAAGAAAATGATTAATAAAATTATAGAATATTATAATATTAAATTTTAAGTAAGTTACCCGTTATTTATCGGCAATGCATAGGTTTAATTCTGATGACTAACGAATTGCTAGAGATAAATTATATGTACTCTAAAAATTATAAAAAAAACTTAAATAATATTTAGAAGTATTTATTTATACCATATATGTATTTACTTGTAAGTAGAAATATGCGTAATTACTTGAAATTCGTAAAATAGGCTAAAATAATGTTAAATAATTAAAGAAAATGCATGAATAAATAAATAAAAATCTAGAAAATTATGGAAAAATATGGAAATGTCTAGAAAGGGGTTGTGCCACTCTGGAATTGAAGAAATAAAATCAACCAATTAAAATTCAATAAATAGAAAGTAGAAAAAGGGATAAGATAAGGCCAATGCCACTTCAAAATTAATGAGAAATATATTTATGCAGCACTATAAATACCCAAAAAATTTTAGAGAGTAAAAAAATTACAAAAATATTAGAGAGAACCAAAATAATTAAGGTTAGGGTTTATGTACAAAAAATTACAAAAATATGTACAATTAGGGCTTTATAAGAAATCCTTAACTCGACAACCATCTACAAGTGGACGGCTACTATCACTACACAATGGTTGCAGCATCTAGACCAGTTGACAAGGCTACGACAGCCGACAATGGTTGGAGCAACCAGTTCTGGTGTGTTCGATTTTTCTTCCAATTTTTCATATTTTATTAAAAATACTAAATAGTTTTAGAAAATTATGAAATTTGTTATTCTGGGGTTTTTAAGTATGTAGATCTAGGAAAAAAAATTTAATTTGCTAATTTTGTATCTAGAAATATATTATCCTTAAGAAACTATGTAAACCCAAGTTTTGTTCGGTTTAGAAATAAATAGACTTAGGAGTGTAGTTTTAGATTCAAAATTTTTGTGTAGACCACTTAAGGGTTATATAATGGTGCTATGAAGCCCTTTTTAAAAATTTATTTTTGAAAATTTAAGATAATTTTTAAGCCTTAAAATAATGCATAAAATGGATAATTTAAAGCTAATTAAGTAATTAAATGGCTAATTACTAATTTAGTACGTAATTATATGTTTTAAGATGTTGAAATCTGATGAAGCATGTTATTTGGAGTATTTAGAGTGTTAGATATAATTATTAGTATATTATGTAGTAAATATATAATAGGTAAAAATGGTAAATTTTAAATTAATTTTGTAATTTAAGATAATTAGGTGTAAAATCTGATTTGGGATAAATTTAAATATTTTGAGATGTTAGGAGATGATATTTGAAGTGATAAAAATATTAGATGTGTATATTATGGACATATTAAGTGATAGTGTATAATATGTAAGTATAAGAAATTAATATATTAGTATCAATTAGGATTTATTTCTTACTCATTTATTTCTTATATTTACATATTATACATCTAGTGCTAATATTTACATATTTACATATCATTAATTTTATTTATATTAAAATATCAATTTTAACCTAATATTTTCTTATTCATTTATTTCTTATATTTATATATTATATATTATCACCTATTATGTAAATAATATACATATCTAATAGTCCTATTACTTCAAATATCAACTCCCAACATCACTTAACATCTCATAAATATGTAAATTCATCCAAAATCAGGTTTTACTCCTAATTACTCTAATTTACAAAATTAACTTAAAATATATCATTTTTACCTATTACATATATACTAAATAATAGCCTAATTATATTTAATACCCTAAATGCTACAAATATCATACTTCATCAAATTTCAACATCCTAAAACATAGAATTATGTACTAAATCAATACTTAATCATTTAATTACCTAATTAACTCCAAATTACCTATTTTATGTATCATTTTAAAGCCTAAAAATTATTTAAAAATTTAGAAAATTCATTTTTGAAAAAAGCCTTCATAACATTGTTTTAAATACTGTAACTAGTTTACACAAAAATTTTGGGCTCAAAACTACATTTCTAAGATAATTTATTTCTAAATTGAAACATGCTCGGTTTTGCATGATTTCTTAAGTATCATATATCATGGGACATATTTTTATCAAAATAATATTTTTCCTAAAAACTATATACAAAAATATTCCAGAATACCAAATTTCATAGTTTTCTAAAACTATTTAGTATTTTTAACAAAATATGAAAAATTGAAGGGAAAATTGAACTCACTAGAATATGGTAGCTCTAGCTACTGTCGGTTGCCGTGGCATTGTTGGTTGGTCTAGGTACTACCACTACTGTTGGTGGTGGCGGCTGTCCACTCTTAGGTGATCGTCTGGTTATGGATCTTTTTTAAAGTCCTAATTGTATAGATTTTTGCTAATTTTTTGAAAACCTTAATTTTCTCTCAAAATTTAGACCCTCTCAATTTCTTACAACTGCAAACATCCCAAATGAGCTTCTGTAATTTTATGAGTATTTATAGAGCTCAAGGGGAATTATAATGCATTAATTTGATTAGATATTTGTCTTATTTTCTTCTAAATTGCCTTTTTATTGTGTTAATTTGATTGACTAATTTTTTTTTCTTTCTTTTCCTAGCTTCTACGACCTTGATTTGGATCATTCCTCATTTTTTCTGATTTTTCTTTACTTATTTATGAATTTTCTTTAACTAATTAATATTATTTTAGCATATTTTTCGTATTTTAAGTAATTATGTGTATTTCTAACTACATGTAAATTTATATATAGTATAAATAAATATTTCTAAATATTATTTTAGCTATTTATGATTTTTAGTGTGCATATAATTTATCTTTAGTATTTATTAGTTATCAAAATGCATTTTACACATTTTCAATAAATAACAAGTAATATACTTAAAATTTAAAAATTTTATATTATCTTTTTTTATAATTTATTTTCTTAAATTCAAACTTACGAGGTTACTTTTACTAATATTCCTAATTTTATTGTAAAATTTGGGCTAAATCAAATAATTTGCTTGATCAGATTCTATAAACCGAATCTTGAATACCTGATTGTGAGTCTTACATTTGACATGTCCCATATATATCAAAAGTGGGTGTTAACTTAGTCACTTATCTTCATTTTGTACTTTCTAACTGTTAAAGGGCTTCTTAAGCCTTGTCAAGTTGAGTTTGGGGCTTGAGTCGAAGGTAGCGAGCCTTAAGCGGTGAGGTGCGTAAGATCTAGATGGACTTGAGAGGCTCATGTTCAAAGAGCTCTATCAATAGGCTCTATTTTTTTTTTTTATGTGTATATTTCTTGTTTCATATATTACACTTATATTATAAAAGAAATGTTAAGAAAAACGACATTCAAATAATCAAATATCTCAATGCTACTTCTTCTACCAAGGCTTTTACTTCCAATAAAAATAATGTATTTGCATTAATTGCTATTCGGATTTCTTGTAAGCTTCAAAACTTTTTTATTTTTGTCTCAAAATTTTCGAAAACAATTATATATACGGATATTAATTTATAATTTTCATATGTTGGTTTTTCCTATTTCTTTTCTTATAGGCTTAAGTAGGGGTTGAAAGGGGGTCAGTATCTATAACTTTGAAAAGGAATTAATTGTAAAGAAAAAATTTACATTATATATGTATCTTATGAAGTAAATATTAGAATGATTTTAAGTTTGGTTACCGATTATATGCTATATCTGTCCCTATTTGTATGTCTTGTATTATAGTAACATAATCTCGTGACTATGATTGCATATATATAATTCTACTAGTGGTGGTATACCAATGATAAAATATTAAAGTAATACACACACACATATATATATATATATATACATATACATAAAGCAATTACATAATGAAATGTATTTAATTTTTCATTATAAAAAATTTCTAAAACATTTTAAATGCATTTGTCTACTAATTTTACGTATTATATTGAAACCTTTTCCTCTCTCTTGAATATAGTACAAATGGATTAGATGAGTGCTTAATATACGCGACTGAGAATTGAAGGGAATAAAGAAATGAAAAATGTGAGGACAGGCATGGCATACGATCCGAGAATATACGATCCATTTACGTCGGAAGGATATGAGTCGTTTTTGACGACATTTTTGTGCATGCGTCGAACGTAGTCGCCAACCGGGTGCCTCACACCGTACCACTACCACTTAACCTAACACCATATTATTCAACTTTTTCTGTCCTTTGCCTTTATTTTGGCCGTCTAAATCTGACTGCTACTATTTTATTCCACCAATTTCTTTTTAATATTTTAAAAGCTTATATCGACAGATCGAATTATTGGCACACTCGACTAAACTTTTAGGACGACGTAAAGATGCTGGTCACCTGGATGCAACAGCATCAAGATCGAGGGGGAGAGAGAGAGAGGAACTATATATATACTAAATTGAAATACTGCTTTATGTATAATATCGAATATAGAAGGGGAAAGAAAAAGAAAAGAAATCATATCTTATAAATAAAATAATATTTTTATCAATAATATGGAATATAACTATATTTAAAACTATTATAAATGATTAGCAAATAATTTTAATAATCATGTATATTGCTAAAGATTATATTGATTCGATTCTGACTTATTTTATTTGATTTTAAAATTAGATATATCATTAAATTTAAATAATAAATAAATAGATCATTTTTTATTGAGAGTGTAATACATAAAATAAAATAGATTATATATTTCTACTTATCTTATATATCATATGCTAAACGGTAGGTGTTGTTTTCTAAAAATGTTAATGGATCGTAGACTCGGGATTCTGGACCGAAATCATCTAACGTGAACTTGGGGGTGGGTGGTGGTGGGGAGGGAGGAGGTGGGGTGGGGGCGGGGGTGGGGTTGGGGGTTGGGAAGGATCAAACACTCCTGGTCTTAATACCTGGACGGCTAGACCCTGGACAGGCCGATCCGGGATTCTAATTTGTCGTTTGATGAAACCTGGCAGATCTGATCGATCTCTCGAATCGGCAGGTCCGTAGCAGGTGTGAAAGCAGACTAAAGATTAAGAACAACCCACCTACCTCTCGTAGGTGGAATACGTCACTTGTTTTACTTCTCCCTCCAATCATTTCATCGATGTATAAATGTTTTATTGTATTGAAGCGAAGGTCCTTTACGGAATTAATTCACTCCGACCAACATTTTCTCTTATCCCGTAGTTTGTGCTCAATTTTAAAGCATAATTGTCTCGTCGGTAATGGTGATGTGACGCAGCTCGACTGGACTATTGGAAAACAAAACTTCTTCCTCGTTAACCCATTTGAATGGTTGGAAGATTTCACTGTCAACTCACACTTAAAATCATATGATTACTTTAAACTTACGTGTGAATATGTAAAAACTAAAACTGCTCATATCGAGTCTATATTAAATTATATATATATATATATCATATAAGTTTATAATCTTAGTTGATAATTTCACATATCTATTATTATTGATATATTTTAAAATTAGATTCTTCAAAACCTAAGTTTTTACTCATTTAAAAATGAAAAAAAAAAACGAGTATTTTCATATTATTTAAACAACTGAAAAATTTTGAAACTATACAGTGTTAAACTTGAACTTGAACTAAATTTAAAGTTTTAAAAATTAAGCTTGACTCGAGCTTAATTTAACTTAAACTTTTCCAAGGAAAGCTAAACTTAAAATAGTTAAGGACATATGCAATTCCAATTTGAAATCAATTAATATTTAAACTCTATTTGAACTTGATAGGCTAGCAATCTAGTTGAAGCAAACATCATGAAGTTCAAATTCAATTGAGCTGTTGTTGAATCAAACTTGTATAATGTCAATATAAGCTTGAGTAGTTTAGAATAAACTTAGTTTGTTTACACCTCTTTTCATATCTTATTATGCAAGTGTAGGTTATTATAATCTAAAACTAAAACCTTTTTTATGGTACATAGGAATCATTATGAAATCTATGTCCATAGAAATTATAAGATACGGAGTATTCTTTGGAACTTATAAAATTTCTAGTAATTCATCACACTAGTAGTCTTTAACAATTTAAACAATAATTTTTTCAATCACATATTTATCATGAAGACATATGTCATAAATCTTATAATCGAAATTTAAATAATTTATTACAAAATGTTATAATAAAGTTGCAATTTGTCATAAAGATTAAGCTTGATTGTTTAAAATAATTGATGACAACACCAAATCCATTACAATATTTTAACTAATATAAGATTATCAATGAAAAGCATGATACAACAATACAATCCAATTTTTAAACAATTTTGACTCAAATACAATCATTCTTCTTTAATGGGCAACTGGGCTTGGAACTTGAGTATGTATTGATTAGTTAAATGTTATATCATATCATGTTGTTATATAGGAATTTTATGCTATGATATATAATAACCTAGAATATGTGCTTTGTATCCTACCTTGTGAAATCACGTTTCAAAAAATTGAAACACAAATCTAACCTAACCTTCGGTACTTTCCCGTAATCTACTTGATCACGAAGGGTAGAACGAGTTCCAACTTCTAGTAAGACTATTGGTTCAACCCTAGTTATGATTTAGGTAAAAGCACACTGTACAATCTCATTGTCCCAACTCTAGAGTAACTCAAACTCTAGCAAAAGAGAAAACGAAACCACTTGTGTTGTAGAACACATTACTCAATACCAAGACCCATATTCAAATCTTTTCATATTGATTTTACTACCCATATGAACCAGCAATAGTCTAATCCATTACCTCCACCGCAACAGTGTTCCATATCACTAGACAGACCTATCAACACTTCTCCACACTCATATCAGCTGCAATTCTATCATACTTGCCCGTTGCAGTGTGTACGAATATTATGTTCAAGATTGCCTCTTCCAATACCTTGGGTATATGCTCAGATAAGAGCGGCAAATAATTATTTATTTCATATTCACGTATTTATTAAAATCAATTTTCTCTCATCCTTCATATACAACTAACAAGAAACGTTACAATCACTCTCTCTCTCTCTCTCTCTTTATTTTCTTTTTTGGAAAACAAGGGGGAAATGAAGAAACGAGGGAATATATGCAAGCATGTTCTAATAAGAGATTTCGGAGACATTCGGTCCTCCGCTTATAATGAAAAGAAGGGGAGAAACATCAATTCCCATGTAGTGTAGACCAATGAGATAGAGGTATAGAAGGAAAGAGAAAGTATCGAATATCGTCTTTGTAGCCGTAGAAGTAGTCATTTCAGAAGAAGAGAAAGGGAAAAGGTCCCTAGTCATTTGGGAGAAGAAATAGGAAGACGATAATGGATGTTCCGAATATACTCCTTTTTTAAGGATTTTCAACCAATTCTAAAGTTATGAAAAGTTAAAACAAATAATATGTCCAAAAAGTATAACTCGATAAAGACCTACTATAGAAAGTCCGATTTACTATAAGTGCCCAAGCCTACATAATAAAGATATGTATCTGTAGAATAAGAAACAAGGGGTTCTTTTCTTACGCTCAACTTGTGCCTAACATTGACTCCTCTTACTTTGAGGGATTTGGTACTATTTTATTTTCCAAAAATGCATATCAACTCATATATAGTTATTTAAAGGACATTGATAAAAGGGTAGTAGAAAGCATATCCTTGGAAGTATCTGTTTATTAGTCCATGTAAAGGTCCTTTTTTTTTTTTTTTTTTTCCTTTTATCTTATTGGTATTTACTTAAATTTTGTATTTTGTAAGAAAAAAGATATAAAAAATATGAAAATATAATTTTGTATATATCCTTTTTTTAAAATTAAATACCCAAATTTATTTATCCTTTAAGTTATTCATATTTACAAAAATACCTATTAAAATAACCATTTTTAATGTATAAAATATATTTTTTTCTCAAATATTTTCTCTTTAAAGTACGTAAATATTTATATTTATTTTTTATTTATAAAATAGAAACAGATAAGATAATTTTCTAACCATCAAATTTTAAATAGATACATATTAGATATAAATAAGATAGAGATAATATATATAAACAAGACCAAAAAGAGAGGAATAGTAAAGTTCACATTTTTCTTGTACAATCTCTATTGACAAAGGGAAAGGGTCTCTCTTTGTGTAATGTATCAACTTGTAATATAGATAACCACTGCAACAGCTTAATTTCCCATAATCCTATTAGTAGTGACGTACTTGCAATATATTCTGTTAAACGATGCAATAATCATTTAACTGAAATCTAAATATTTAGATTCTTTTATCTAGATTTTTTTTAGGAAAAAGTTAAATAATGGAAAATGCACCTATTATGTGTGCCTAAAAAATAAGAAAAAAATAATCATATTGAAAATTGACAAATTAATTTAAAGAAAAAAAGAAGAAAAAGAGGAAAATAAAAAAAAGCAGTGAAAACAAGTAAATAGATCTATAGTTATTAGGGGTGAGTTAGTAGCATTGTTGTAAAAAGTGCTTATCTATATTTTACTTGATTGGGTAGGTTTAGGTAGGTTTTAAGGTTATAGGATTCGTTTTGGATATATATATATTTTTTGAATCTATTTTCACAAGATAGGATAAAATTATGGGATCTTCTTACTGTATACTTGCACTGGAAATTATATTTTTTGGTATAAAGGATAAATGTTTCAGGGCACCATGCATCCATCCTAAAACGATTATTAAATAAACAATAAAGGATATTATTACAATTTTCAATCAATAATATTTTAGTTAAATAAAAAAGTTTAACATCTTTAGTTAATAATACCAATTGAATCTTTTCTCAAGCTGATGAGTTAGTAATCCTAAATAGCTAAACTTAATATTGTATCTCTAACTTTATATTTTCCATTATTTCTCTTATTCTTTTTAATTTTTCTCTCTAACTTTGCCTTTTCCAATTTTTTTTCTCTTGTTCTTTACCATTTACAAAGTAGTGAGATCACATAAACTTGAAATAATTAACTTAGAAAAATTACCTTTTTTTTTTAATTTTACAGATTTTATTAGATATTCTATAAGTTTCTCATATAAAAAATTTATAACATCACATATAGATTACTTTTTTAGCATCACATAATCCAGTGCCGTGAGAGCAAGATTAACCTTCTTGGCCTAACTCTGTATGATTCAACTTTGATCTAAAATTGGTCCAAATCACTCCTTTGCCCCTCATATATATGTTTCGTAAAGTTTCATGAACTTGATTATAGGTTTTAAGATGTTTTTAGGGTATTATAAGATAAGTTTTAGTTTTGGAATTTGAAAATTGTATCTTATAAAGGATAGGTCTTATATCATGCTAATCCTATATCCACTCATCTCTAGTAATTATTTAAAAGTTATTTTAATATAATACTAAATATTATTCCAAAATGAGTTTTACACTTAACTAAATGGACCATACTGGGTTTCTAATTTCTAACACTGCACTATATAGAAAAGTCAATTTTTTTTCCTTAAGGAGTTACTTTGTTTTTTCTTTCCCCTATAGTCGGTAAATTAAAAATTTCATACCCCAATAATTAATTATGTCACTTTTCAAGCATATATGAAAATTATATGAGAAATTTTAACATAATTATTTGTTTTATACACCGATAATATAATATCGGCCGCTGCTATAAAAGACACAAATTTCATCGCAGCTTTTTTCGCTTAAAATCCGCCATAACCAACACAAACATAAACGCACATGTCGATTTCCCTTTCTATCTAGACGTGAGCCATGACGATATCGTCCTTCTCCCTTCGCATTCCCTCCCTTCATTTCAATATAAATTTTTCAGAATCCAGACCCCTCTTCTTCCTTCTTCGCTCAGTTTAATTCAGTCTCACCGTCCACCTCTCTCTCTTTCTCTCACCTTTCATAAGACCAGACCAGACACCACGTGTTTTGTTCACGTGTACACATTTATATACGGACCCACCACCCCCGTTTTGTATCATCAGTTACCATTTACCAGCAACAACGCCCTCTTGTTTAACACTGGTTTCGCGTTTTTCCTGGTTAGTTGTTTGTACCTTATTAAAACAATAGTCAACAAAATATATGAATAAATAAATAAAATTAAGTAATGTTAAACTGGCGGTTCTCTCGCGTCAGACAGACTTCATTTCTTTCTTTCTTCCCTTTTTTTTTTTTTAGGGAGAATAGTTATTATTTGAAATGGCCAAAAAAAAAAAAAAAAAAAAAGAAATGGTCATGTGGCATTTTTCATTTTCTTGCAAAACAATTTTTGGTTTATATGATCGGGTTTCATATTCTATTCCATCTTCTTGATCGTTCTTTCTTGCTTTCTTGCAGCAACATGAAAAACTTCATTCGTGGTGTGTCTGTGTCTGTGTTGTGGAAAATGTTTTTCGTATCGTTATAAGTTTTGTTATATATATATATCTTATGCCGCTCACGGTCATGGAGTAGGATCATAGCCTATTCGCATGACTCACCTGTCGATGCAGCAATGGAGCAGGAGCAGGATAAATTCCGTGTTTCAAAATTTTTCATCGATGTATGAGTTTGAGAACAGCAACTAAGCTTTATATAGTTATCTTTTGTCGATACGGTAAGTTTAAACATTCATTCTTCATATTAAGCATGTAAGTTAAGTTGATGTTTCTCCGCTTATGGCATCGTAATTTTACATTCTTATGCAGAGCCTGAAGGCTTAAAGGAGAAAACACAACATGGACAACATATGGAATATGTATTGTGGGGTGTCGGATCGTGGGGATCCCGGTCGAGAACAACGCTTCCTACATCCTTCTGCGTGTATCTATCACGCGTTGATCATTGGTTTCGATGTTCTCCTTTTAGTCTTGCTCTTGTTTAGTATGATGAACAAGTCATCATCCTCAAAATCTAGTCTTACAGCATCCTGTCATCGGGCTCTTTCAAGGTTGCAAATCGTGTCTGCGGCAGTAAATGGCTTCATCGGGCTGATGTATTTGTGCTTAGGCACTTGGGTATTAGAGGAGAAGTTGAGACAATCACAAGCTGTTTCACCACTCAGTGAATGGTTAGGTGTTCTGTTTCAGGGTATCACATGGTTGTTGGTAGGCTTAATGGGCAGTCTTCGTGGAAGTTATTGTCGAAGAACACCGTTTCAGCTATTGGCAGTTCTTGCATTCTTGTATTCAGTATTTGTTTGCATTTCACCCCTATTCAGTACTGTTAAAAGCAAACATGCATTGGTTAATGTCGTTCTAAACATTCTTTCCTTCCCCGGAGCACTAGTTTTATTGTTATGTGTTTATAAGGGAATTAGATATCGAGATATTGATGACATTATTGATAAACATCATGATGATTTTTATGTTCCATTGAATGGAGAGGCCAATGGAATTGCTAAAGTCAGTAGGGGGGCTCATATTTCCCTCTTTGCTAAAGCTGGATTCTTGAGTAAAATGTCTTTCTGGTGGTTAAATCGACTGATGAAACGCGGCAGAGAGAAAACATTGGAGGATGAGGATGTACCTATGTTGCGTAAGGAAGATACAGCAGAAAGCTGTTACATATTGTTTTTGGATCAATTAAACAAGCAGAAACAAGCTGATCCATCATCACAACCATCATTCCTGAAGTCAATAGTCATGTGCAACTTGAGGGACATTCTAATTTCTGGGTTCTTCGCATTGCTGAAGATTCTAACCGTCTCAGCTGGTCCTCTACTCCTGAATGCATTCATTGAGGTTGCTGAGGGAAAAGAAGCTTTCAAATATGAAGGCTATGTGTTGGCGATGTCTCTATTTTTCTCGAAAAGTTTGGAGTCTTTATCTCAAAGGCAGTGGTATTTCAGAAGCAGATTGATTGGTATTAAAGTCCGGTCTTTGCTTTCAGCTGCCATCTACAAGAAACAATTGAGATTGTCTAATTCTGCTCGGTTGACTCACTCTGGAGGCGAGATTATGAATTATGTGACAGTCGATGCTTATAGGATTGGAGAATTCCCTTTCTGGTTTCATCAAACATGGACAACGAGCCTCCAGCTTTGCTTTGCATTGGTAATTCTCTTCCGAGCGGTGGGGCTAGCTACAATTGCATCCTTGGTTGTAATCATTATCACCGTGTTATGCAATACTCCGCTGGCAAAATTACAGCATAAGTTTCAGACTAAACTTATGGCTGCTCAAGATGATCGGTTAAAGGCCAGTTCTGAGGCTCTTGTGAACATGAAGGTGTTGAAGTTGTATGCTTGGGAGATCCATTTTAAGACCGTTATCGAGAAGTTGAGAAAAGTTGAAGAAAAATGGCTATCAGCAGTGCAGCTGCGAAAAGCGTACAATACTTTTCTGTTTTGGTCTTCTCCAGTTCTGGTCTCAGCAGCTACTTTTGGAGCATGTTACTACCTCAAAATTCCTCTTCACGCGAGTAATGCCTTCACATTCGTAGCTACTCTGCGCCTTGTCCAGGAACCCATAAGATCTATTCCTGATGCCATTGGAGTGGTGATTCAAGCAAGGGTTGCATTTTCGCGAATTGTGAAGTTCCTTGAGGCTCCAGAGCTGCAGAATGGGAACATCCACAAGAAGAAGCACCTGGTGGGGGTGAAACACACAATCCTCATAAGGTCAGTCAACTTTTCGTGGGATGGAAATGCATCGAATCCCACACTTAAAAGCATAAATTTAGAGGTTAAGCCTGCTGAGAAAGTGGCTATATGCGGAGAAGTGGGATCAGGAAAATCAACCCTTTTAGCAGCGATTCTTGGAGAAGTTCCAAATACGCAAGGATCAGTAAGTTTTTGCATTCATCTGCCTTTGAGTGGCTTAAAATCCACAACCAACTAATCTGAAAGTTTAGGTCTTTTAGATATTGTTTAGATTTATATTTATGTTTAACACTGATATCTATGCATCATTTTGCCACTTTTTAGTAGTGAAGGATTTAACATGTCCTGCTAATATCTAGATTCAAGTGCATGGGAAGATTGCATATGTTTCCCAGACTGCATGGATTCAGACTGGGAGTATACGTGAGAATATATTATTTGGTTCCCCTATGGATAATCAGCGTTACCAGGAGACACTGGAGAGATGTTCCTTAGCAAAAGACCTTGAGTTGCTTCCCTATGCTGACCTCACTGAAATAGGGGAAAGAGGTGTCAATCTAAGTGGAGGCCAGAAGCAGAGAATTCAACTTGCTCGTGCTTTATACCAAGATGCTGATGTATATTTGTTAGATGACCCTTTCAGTGCAGTTGATGCACACACTGCAACAAGCCTGTTCAATGTAATTCTGATGCTCCAATTAATTTAGTTTTTGCTGTCCTTTAGGTACCACAGCAGCTGATGGAATGTTTTTCAGGATTACGTCATGGGAGCACTTTCTGGAAGGACCGTGTTGTTAGTGACTCATCAAGTTGACTTCCTTCCTGCTTTTGACATCGTATTGGTTAGTATTCTTCAATCCTTACCCACATCTCCACACCCAACCCCACAACCCCACGCCCCCACCC